>CM031242.1:401442163-401627163 GCA_018340775.1 Taxus wallichiana var. yunnanensis
CCTAATTAGATTGATGATGGATAAGATGAAAACATTGGAGGCATCGGTTCGGCTCATGACACTCTCACTTATGATGAGATTTGCAACGATCCTATTTACCCATCCATTCCCATCCGTTCATACCACTTGTGCATTGGGAAATGCCTAAATTCAACGCTTTTTGATAGTAAGGAAGACCCGCAACAACATTTGCGCTTTTAAACATGGAGTGTTATTTGATTGCTCATGATGATGCCTTACTTTTGAGAACTTTTCCCATGTCCCTCACTTGGACCTGCATTAGATTGGTATAGTGGGTTACCCAAACACTCCATATTTTCATTCAATCAGGTAGCCCAAGCTTTCTTGGATCATTTTTTTATCAACATCGCCAAGAAAGTTACCATGACCGATCTATATTCCACACGTCGATGCGAGGATGAATCTATCATGATTTTGTTGCTCATTAGCATAGCTGATCAATCAACTTACCTTTCATTTGCCACAAATGAACTCATCGAGCTCTTCACACGAGCTTGTGCGGACATATCTCCCGACCTTGTAGGTCTAAACTTTTAGAACATTGATGAGGCATTTCACTATGGCATGAAAGTTAGAAATTCGGGCCATGAAGAGAAGAAAATCCAATTACTGAAATAAAATTCGACATTCAAGTGAATGAAACCTCTTCTTCTTCTAAACCACCAACCAATTATTCAAAGGCTAAAGGTACCGCTAATGCGGTGGTACTTAAGGCCCGGCCTAGCTCATCCATCAATCAAGCCACACCCTCATCTAATCTATCACTGTTCGGGCTTTTTGATTAGACAAGAGCGGTGAAAATATACCCCAATTGGGAACCTTACTCTTATTTTAGAAAAGCTTATCAAAGTTTGGTGCCATCACCCTTCCACCCATAAAACCACACCTTTTGGTTTTGACCCTCACACCCCATGCCCACATGGTATAAGGAACAAGATTTCTGTAACTATCACCGAGTGAAGGGTCATAGTGATGGAAACTGCATCACTTTTAAGAATATTGTCAAGAAATGCTCGAGAAAGGTGAGTTGGTATGGATAATCCCAACGCCCACCCCTAACCAAAATCTACAAATCTTTAAAAAACCATTTCCCAATCATGCCCCTTCATCAATCAAACCGGTGAGACATCCACTCATGATACCCATACTCGTGAGGTTCATGCGATCTTTAACGAGGTACATGTCGCATCTCAATTACCTCACATCCCTTCCATAGAGGAAATCCTAGCCGAAATCCTCCTTCCACATCGAACAAAATGTCATCTCTGTTCCTTCACCAATAGAAGAACACCCTTCATCTCCTACATCACCTACGGAGGAGTCTTTCTGCTGACATTGAGACCATCTCACCCCTAGCTTCTCCACTTAGCAAACCTTTACCTACCATACCTCCTCCACCCATAGAGGAGCACCCATTACCTCCTCCACCACAGAGGAGCACCCATTACCTCCTCCACCCACAGAGGAGCACCTATCCATTCCTCCACTCATAGAGGAACTCCCATCATCCCTTCCACCCATCATAGACCGGTGGGGATACCTTTGCCTCTTGGTGAGCATTCTCCATCATTACCCTGACATCCAATAGACCTACTTTCAGCTCTCTTACCCACGGAAGCTGAAGCAGCTGATTCCCCATCTCTAAGATGCATTTTATGGGAATTCCCATTAGGTCCTCACCAACTCCACCCACAAACATGCCATTCTCACGTTTGGCTGATCACTTAGAGTATGTGGATAGGGCTTTGTTATGGGGTGCCTCTTACTCCCTGTCTCAACACAAATGAGAGATCCCTCGATGACACCTCCACTATCTACCCAAGCACATTTCCACCCATCAAACCACATCTGACCCACTTTATTATGACCCCTTCCACTGATACCCGTTAACACTCACACCACACCCTTACCCATAACTTGACCTATGCCTAAACCCAAACCCATACCCTGATATTTACCTCCACTAAACCTATTACCACTTTAGGGGTCACCCCGACCATGACCTTACTCATCCACCTATTAAACTGGATTTAGCTACATCCTCCAACGTTAAAACCACACCTACTTGACACCCAAACTAAAGAAACAAACTCATGACCTCATACCCCTACCCACACCAATCACACCACACTTGTCCCATCTGCCTTAAGACCTCGGCTACCCTAACATGGTCAAGCACCCCTCACCCATTCATAACCCAATAACACCTGACCACCCATTCCTACCTCACAAATCTCTAACCTACCCAGAGCACACACAACATGATCATCATACCCTCACCTGTAGCCTCTTTACCACCAATACCTCGATACCTTCAGCCATTGCTTCACTACCTATTACACTTCAGTCATTGTCCCTCACACCCCAAGCATGACCTGTGTCATCTACCTTCATAGCACCCCGTTATCCCCATGGGTAACTGGCCCTCTTCCTCCATTTACTTTCCCTCATAGACCCATATACCCACATCACCTTTACCCAGAAGGTGTGACCCAAAAACAAAACCCCACTACCCCCAAACAAGGTAGTCAAAACAAAACCACACCCTCCTACCCATCCATCTACTATACCCCTACCTAAATGAACCAGTGATACCTCAAACCACACGGTGCCTAAACCCATAGCTTGACCTGTTCCTACTCTTCAAAAATAATTCCCAGGAAAACCAACCACACCCACACCCCAAACCCACATTCACTTCCCATTGTGATCCACTAGCGAGGGTCTATGCCAAAATTTTAACCAACCTCCTGAGACTTTTTGTTATCACATTACGCCACTCGACCTTTGACCCCCTCAAGCCCAAGCCAAAGGGTTTGATGATACAAAATTTGTGCATACCATCGTGTGCAGGGCATGATGTGGAGAAGCTGCAAGGCCTTGAAAACCATCCTTATCAATTGTGTCCACCCGAAACCAACTTGATGATGATGACCTTCTTGATGAGGATCCTGCTTCACCTACACCCATTCCCACATTACCCACTCACAACACAACCTCCACCCTCACAGCTCCCAGAACCACACACAAAATTTGAAATTAACATGGTTCGCATTGAGAGAACTTGCCACGCCACCACCCAAATGTCATTGTGCCCAGTTGACCTCACGGGGCTTTTCTCCTCCATAGGTTTTCCCTTCATGTCGTTATACCACTTACCCTACACCCTCTCCATTTGAAAAATTCCCTCAAATCAACATGGTACACACACTTCTACATTGTGCGAAGGGTAAAGAAAAGGCGGTGACCCACCTGACCAATCCTATACCCAACATACCATCTGCACCCATACCTAAGATAACTATCTGCGGCCCCACATACCCCATTTCTAATGGCATCACACATCACACCATGCTAAAACAATTACACCAATCTCCACTCAAAATGTCCTTATATGACCTCATCGAACCTCGGAATCCCATCGTTGAGCCCTCATGGAGGTTCTTCAATCTATCGAGGTTTTACCCAATGACCCTACACCGTAGCCTCCATTATCACACCCCATCATGTAGCCTCCCTCACCAAATTACCACCTTCATCCTCACCTCACCTTGTTCACCAAGTGGCCTCCCTTAGCTTCTCAGAGAGTAGAGATCGTGCCATACCAAAATGATGACCCGGACCCAGCCCTCTTCATCTCTGTACACATTGATGACATATGGGTATGTTGTGTGATGATTGATGGAGGTGTTAGCATTAACATCATTTCATCCCATGCATTTTCTCAAATGTGCATACCTGAAAATTGCATGCACAAACATCCGGTCATGTTGTGTTCATTCAATGATCTTTATCACCTCCACACTAGGCCTTTATCATCCTTCACGTTGTGTGGGCCCCCACTATTCCAGAATTGTTTTATGTTTTGGAGGGGAATTCAATATAACTTGTTGCTTGGTAGACCACTGGATCCATGTCATGGGTTGTGTTCCTTCCACTTTGCATCGTTGTGTAAAGTTTGAACATGAAGGACACACTTATACCATTCAACTGACCCATCACCTTTGAAACATGCGACATGCTTTTTCGACCCAATGATGTACTCATACCGGTCAAGCCATCTACTTCCCATGACCAATACACTTCACCTACACCTACACCACACCTACCAAGTCTGACCACTTTGCTTTCACCGCATACCTCCTCCATGCCTACCACTGCTATAACCTCCATGGCTGACCCATTAGCTTCCCAATCCATTAACACCACCTCCGCATCGACCTCGACACATCATCCATACCAGCTACCCACATACCAACCACTGATCCCTTGGAAGGTGTTTTTCGATGCCTCACTCTGGGGAGTACCACCTATATAGTGTCAACACCTTCCTTACTCCACATGAGTATGGAAGCCTTCACCAACACCCTCGCTATGATCACCGTATAGGAGAATGCCTCCTTTATGGTCCTCCTCATCTTCGTACTAGTCTCACCTATGGGGGACTTGATACTACCACCTACACACCTGAACCACCATCACTGACCCCACCCATTTTCCTGCTTGACTTCGATCACTTACCAATCACCGTTTTCACCCACACCACCTTCACCTTTTTGTGCGTGGAAGGGTTTTGGTTTTGGATTTTACGAGCAAGGTCACCATACCATTATTCCATGTACCACCCATAAACATAATGACCGTAGTGGTATCGGCTTCCCTGAACCTCCTACCAAACAGGCCGCATTGAATTCATTGAGGACCCTAGCCCTTCTCCACCTTCATCACCACCTCTCACCTTGTGGAGTCGATGGATCTGAATCTATCCCTCCTAACTTTTTTTTCATAAACACCATTTCCTTGGGGCCTTTGACTTATCAACATGAAGGCGAGGCCCCTTCCACTCTCCATTCTTGTATCCTGAGATGATCGATGATGACACACCGACCATTAACGTCATTGATGTCGGGATGATGAATCCATACTCACCTACCTTGGTGCGAGAAGACTCATATATTCATCGGTCGTTACCCTACGAGAGCGTAAACCATGTTGAATGAATGACTATTGAGATCAACATTCATACTCGGGATGACCGCACATCCTAAAGATCGGACAATCTTTAGATGCTTTTGAACAGGAAGCCATCACTTCCTTTCTCGAGATCATAACCATGCTTTCGCTTGGTCTTACGTAGACATGCCTGGTATTGACCCCACCATAGTGGTCCACAATATCGTAACCATTCCCGATGCCAAACCTATAAACAAAAAAAGTTGAGGAAAATGCACCCTCGCATTTGCTCTTCTCATCAAAGAAGAACTTCACATCTTCTTTTGTTTCCTTCATCTTACCCATTGATTATCCTCGTTGGATTTCTAACATTGTCCCTATTACTAAAGCAATAGGGGGACTCTGCATTTGCATGGACTTCGTGACCTCAACCTCACCTACGAAAGATGACTTTCCCTTCCCGGTATTGATCAACTGGTGGACCTTACCATGGGTCACGAGATGCTCTCACTCATGGATGGTTTCTCGGGTTATAACCAAATTTTCTTGCCCTAGAAGATCAGCACAAGACCACATTCATTACCCCTTGGGGGACCTTCTGCTATCGAGTCATGCCTTTTGGCCTTAAAAATGTTGGTGCTACATATCAGCGTGCGTTATGACTTACATCTTCCATGATATCATGCATCACATATTGGAAGATTACGTGGATGATCTCTTGGCTAAATCTAAATGTGCTTGAGCACCTCGTTGTCCTCAAAACCATCTTTGATCGCCTCATTAAATATTGTCGCCTTGACCTAAAAGTGCATCTTCGCAGTTCTCTCAGGAAATCTCCAGGGATTTATCGTTTCCTTACGTGGTATAGAAGTTGACCCTGCTAAAGTCAAGGCCATTCTGGAAATGCCTCCACCCCACTAACCTCAAACAACTCCGTAGCCTCTGAGGTAAATTGTAATCCATTCGCCATTTCATTCCCAATTATCGGATCGGTGTCGACCATTTCATCATCTACTTAGGAAGGATGTCTCCTTTAAATGGGATGATGACTATCACAAAAGCTTTTGAGGCCTTAAAACAATACCTTCTCGACCACCATACTCATTCCACCTAAAAAGATGATCAACCTTTTTACCTATACATATCAGCTCGATCATTCCTTGGGGCTATGCTCACTCATCGTGATGAACAACATAGGGAGTAGGTGGTTTATTATATAAGCCATACCCTTTTGGACTATGAAACCCTGATACACTCACCCTGAAAAACTTTCTTAGCCTTAGTTTTGTTGCCACCAAACTCCGCCATTACTTACTCAACCACAAAACCTATGTTGTGACCAACACTGACCCTTTACACTTCATGTATGCTAAACCTTATCAAAATCAGTGCACACGTGTGATGGCTTATGCTTTTAGCTGATCTTGACCTCAAATTCATTCACCAAAAGTCCATTAAGGGCTAGGCTATCAGCTGACCAACTGGTTGATGCACCTATTGCCGGGGACCAACCCTCTAATTTTGACTTTCCCGATGAATCCATTGCTACCCTTTCCCTGGATGAACCCCTTACCAAATGACATTGTTCTTTGATGGTTCCAAGTGTCAGTGTGGGGGTGGAGCTGGTGTTATCCTCATCCCTCTGGATGGAGAACCCATGCCTTTGTCTTTCAAACTAGACTTTGAATGCACCAACAATATTGCGAGTATGAAGTGCTCGTACTAGGTCTCAGACCACCTATGCCCTTGATGTTAAATCAATCCACATCTTTGGTGATTCACAATTGGTCATAAACCAAGTCAATGGTATGTACCAATGTCATAATGAGATACTTCAAAAGTATAAACATCATGTAGACATACTTTTGACCACCTTTGATCATTACACCCTTCAAACCATCCCACGGTCAACCAACAAATTTGTAGACACCATGGCCTGCTTAGCTTCCCAAATACCCGCTTCCCTACCGATTCAAAATATTTGTCTTATCTGACACCTCCATTCACCTTCTTATTTACCTCATGATGTTTACTCAATCAATGAATGCACCCTGACCCGAGTGACCTTTGGTATAAACAATACTGATTACCTTTCCCTCTCCATCTTACCTCCTGATCTCACCATGTGGACAACGTGCCTTCCTTAAGAAGGTCTCCCATTTTGTTATCTGGGGGACTCCTCTATAAGTATGGCTTTGATGGTATTCTCTTACGATGCCTCACAAGTTCTGAAATTCCTTATACCATCAAGGAGGTTCATGATGGCATATGTGGAGGTCACTTTAGTGGCCTTGTTGTTGCTAAGCGTATTCTTCACCTAGGCTATTACTGGTTGACCCTTAACCATGATTGTTGTGACTATGTCAAACACTGTGTGAAATGTCAACAACATTCCAACCTTCATCATACACCCAGTCATGCCTTACAGGTCGCTCGTGACCTTTGGCCCTTCTCTCAATGGGGTTTGGATCTTGTCGGAGAAATCAATCCTCATTCTTCCCAACGCCATCAATGGATCATAACCGCTACTCGAATACTACACAAAATGGGTGGAAGCCATACCACTCATCTCCATGAAAGTTGAGAAAATATGTGAGTTCATTAACCATCACATCATTTGTCACTTTGGTGTCCCTCATCACCTCATCACTGAAAATGGAAAACAATTCAAAAAACAAAACACTGCAAAAACTTTTGATGACGCCTTGGCATTGACTTAGTTTCTCCTCACCTTATTACCCACAAACCAATGGCCAAGCCAAATCCACTAACAAAACCCTCAATAAAATTCTCATGAAAGTGGTTGACGATCTTTGGGAAGGATTGGCATACGCACATTCCTTTTTGCTCTATGGGCATACCGCACTAGTATTCACACTTCCCTTTGGCTACACCCTTTTCTTTGGTCTCGGTGCAGAGGCTGTTCTGCCTCTGAAGTCTAGATCCCCTCACTTCACATTTCTCTCCATGACATGCTTACTGATGATGACTTTCGTCAGGACCGCTTAGCACAACTAGAGTTATTAGGATGAGCGTCGTCTTAATGCTCTGGATCACCTTGAGTTTATCAACAACGTATCAAACGTGCTTATGAAAAATGTGTTCATGAATGAACCTTCAAGTTGGTGACCTTGTTTTGAAAGAAAATCAACATGTAACCAAAGTAGAGAAAAGAAAAGGGGAAAATTTTCTCCTAATTGGCTTGGACCATACATTGTAACTCATACCTATGGATCGGGTGCCTATCGTTTGTCCTCGCTTGAGGGTAAACCGAACCTGAGCCCCTTAATGCATTACATCTTGACCATTCTACTATTGACCTCTAGTCCTACATCACTATTTATCTAGTTCATGCTCGTCCCTTGAGTGCCATTTACCTTTTCACATCTCATCTCCAATGATTAAACAAGGATCATGTGATTACCCATCACCCTTTTGCCTTATCTTAAATATGTGCACCATGGCTCTACACATGGCATGATTCTCATGGATACTTTTCATCTTCTTTTAGATGAGATCCCATGGTCGTTCACCCTTTCCTTCTCAACAAGAACCAAATGCTTCGTTATAGTCTCGTCCATGACTTAAAAGCCAAAACAAAAAAAAAAAAAAAAAAGATGAATCCCTCGGAAGGACATCTTCAAATATAAGGGATCAACTCCTTGAGTCAAACTTCGATATAAAGATGAATCCCTCAAAAGGACATCTTCCACCTTCAATTGTCACTATAAGTAGATTTGCTCCCTCGAAGGGACAGCTATAAAAGCTCACAACTCTCTACATAGTTTCAAAAAAAAAAAGAAGACTATTTTCTCAAAAATCAAAATTGAAGCTTCGCATCGATCGGCTTTCACGAAGACCTCAAGGAGACATATATTCATCCCATATAGACTTCCGCATTGATCGAGTCTATCAAAAAAGTAAAAAGAAAAAAAAAAAGAAAAATAAGCTTTTTGTCATGGACTTGCCTATTGTGATCTTGGCTCTATTGCCCAAGGCATTCTACTTCCCATTTTATGACCCAATTACTGCACCTCTCTACCCATTGTCTTTTCACTTCATACCTCAAGGGACCTATTGAACCTATGACATTTGGTGATCATGTGACTTTCGTCACTCTTAGAATTATCAATCATGTAATGTCTTTGGGGTCTTACGTTCATTACCCCTATCTATAGATGTGTTTCATACGTTTTGATCCTTGCCAATCGGGTGGCTTTCTTGCCCCCTCTTATCTTTTCTCTTCTTCATCACCTTTTGATCTTCTTATATAGGACTTGGTCCTCGACGCTTACCTTTTGGGGTCATCCTCCCCTTTTGCCATAGTCACCCTCACTGACATTTTTACTATCATCTACCCCCACCTATTAAACCCAAACCCACAACATGACCACAAAACCTACCAACTCATTTTCATATTTTTCCCTAGCTTATGGGAGAACTACATCGGTCTGAGGTCCTTTTTTGGGACTATGTAGGCAGCACTTCAGGGCATGGGGCCCTGGAAGGTTAGCTCGGCCACTCTTTACCCTAACCATTTTCCCCACCTTTTACCTGATTTCCTGTTCATATCAAAAACCTTGACATCTAAACCATATACCACATAACTTTTACCACTTATATTATTTCACATTTTCATACATAACCAACATTTTCCACATTTTACACTATCTCATGCATTTATATTACCATTTGTTATCAAAATACCAAAATAACTCAACCATGCCTAACCAACCTAACTCATCCATGCCTAACAACTTTGACTCATCCATGCCTATAAACTGACTGACTCATCCATGCCTAAACCGACGATTTCCATCCATGCCTAAACGACCTGACTCATCCATGCCTAACAACTTTGACTCAATCCATGCCCTATGATCCATGATCCATGCCTAAAATGACTGACTCGATCCATGCCTAAACCAACTGACTCGATCCATGCCTAACTGACTCGATCCATGCCTGCCTCGATCCATGCCTAAACTAACTCGATCCATGCCTATGACTGACTCTATCATGCCTAGCTCATCTATTTTCCATCCATATCATAATAAAGTAAAACTCATACACATCACAATAGCATCACCTGAATATCATCTATCTCCTCATATATACATGTGTGTATCAATACAATATACCCATGTATCACATAAATGTGTATCTCGATAAACATGCCTATATCTCATCATGGCTATCATCAAAAAAATGTTGACACGTAGGCGATATATATAAAAATCATGGCTCATGAGGCCAATATCAATACAAAAAAATGTCTTGGCTCGAAGGCGGTATCATGTACAAAAAATAAATACAATATCTCTTTGGCTCGCAGGCCGGTATACATCTAAAATCCAAAAATACAAAAATAGGTGATATACTGTCTCACATCTGCTATAACATATCTACCTCATCTGTAATGTTGATCAGTCCCCTCTGATCCGGAGTAGTGGCTCACTACTCTCAATCTACCACTAGATGGCCCGGCATCTGATGTTGACCCCGTGCCTTTGATAGATGTCCTCTGCTCTCTCCTTTGGGCTCACTGGCCACCTACACTCTCGGCACTATACGTGTGAGACTGTGTCTGCTCACTCGAGACTATCTGTGGTGGTCTCATCACACCATCTACTAATATCTATAGCTTGGGCTCCTCCTCTTGTACCTATGCTGAGGCTCTCGCCTCTCTACCTATATCTGTGGCTCTGGCCTCTCGGCTATACCTGTGACCCCTGCCTCCCAGTTGTCCCTGCCTGACCCTGACCTCTGTATGGCCCACCACTGGCTATATGCCACTTATCACCCCCATCATCATCTATGTGATGGTCCATGGGCTCCTCCTCCTCCCTATCGACTCTGTTGGATGGGGTGGAGACAAAGGTCTCTCCACCTCTCTCTCCTATATTGTGGGAAGGGCGGGGGCACATCCTGCACTAAACCAAACTGTCACCTCACTCGGTCGATAGGTATCATCTCGTGCTCCCCGGCATGGCGTCCCTCTATCCATCTCTGTAAGCTGTAGTCCCTCAGCTCTGCATACATCCCTTTGTAAGAGGGATAGGTCACATAAGGTCTCCAGACTATATCCACACTAGACAGGCTCTCCAGTCTCTGTCTATAATATGCTACATCGTATGTAGCCCGGGCTCTCTGTACACCACCCTCGGCACCCATCACCTATAACCAACTCGAATGACTCCCACTCAAATGCATCTACCCGGGGTAGGCCCATCGGTCACACACACATAATGTGCTCATAGGCCCAATAGTGAAGAAGGAAAATGCAACACAAACTATATCTCCATAATCACCCGTAGGCCCACAACTCTCTATATAACTGCACCAAGAAATTTGGTGCCCATGCAAAACTGGTATGATCAATCATCATGTCCCTGAAGGACACCCATCAATGACCATGGGAATCTCCCACCCTCTGAATCTGGTAATGCATGTAGCACCCGATCACCTCCATCATCAACACTATCAACCTCATCTCCTCAGGATGGGCAGCATAAACCTCTCTGTAACTCAGGTTATGGTGTGGTAGCGTAACTCACCCCTCTCTCTCCAAACACCTCATCTATACACCTCGCCGTGACCTCGGATGTCACTGAGTAAACTGGGCTCCACTAATCGGTAGCCTCAATATCCTATATATATCCTCTAGGGTGATGGTCATCTCCCCTGTCGGCAAGTGGAAGGTGTTAGTCACCAGAATCCCATCTCTCGATGAGTGCGACCATCAAACTCTGCTCTCTCACAACCCACCCATAATGGTGGATCCCAATCAGGCTGACATCATCAATGTGACTCCACTCCTTGAAAAGTCACCTGTCCATGTAGCTCTAGCAATATAAGTGGCTCGGTCCCTCATCCATAGCTCATCTCCGGGCCTGCATCCAACCAACACTATGTATTAATACACTTTCCCAACTTACCCTGTGTTCACCCCCAACCACCTATTCTTCCCGAAACCCCTCTACCCTAATCCTTACCCAACCCACCCTCAACCCGCCCCCTCTCTCTTACCCCACACCTTTACATATCTTACCCTACCCATTGCCCATCCATTTCCACTACCTAACCCATTTTTGCCTATTTTTGGCCCCATTTCCTTATTTTCACACCAACTCTGGTTACCCATAACCATCACTGGTAGCATTTAACCACCATCGGTTACTGTATCATGACCGATGCCTGATTTTACACATGATTTGTCATGACACGGTGACGTGTGATCATGAGCGGTCCTTTGTGGTGCGAACATGCTGAAACCCCGACCAATTTTTTCAATTTTGACCAAATCAACCTAACTACCCAACCAAACCTACTTAAACCTTCCCTACTTCCCTTCCCACTCCTATTGACCTACATTCCAACCTCCCCCACCCCAATTATATCCAATTTACCTCCCAATCCAAAATTCAAAACCTCCCCCCACGTTTTTATTACAACCCATATTTTACCCTACTTAATCAATCAAATCATTAAGCTATGGTGTGGAGCTTACCTCATCCCTCTGCCGACATCGTGGTGGTATATCTAGCCATTGTATGGGTGGACCACCCGACCCCTCTCCGGCCTCTGCCATCCTCAGTTGACCTAACCATCCTCCTCCCAGCCACATGAATCATGCCACACTGATCTCGGCCCCACCTCTCACTCACCCACTCTCACCTATGTGGCTCACCAAAAGCTCTCTGTTGTACTCTTTTGTCCTCTTCCTCTTTTCTCTCTTCTTGTCCTTTTCTCCTTTTTTCCAATGCCACAAATGACTTTTTAAAGCATGTGGGTTTTCACTTTTTTATACCCTACCCGACCGTGTGAGCATCGGTTAACCCTTGACCGCTCGGTCTTCTTATGCCTAGACTACCTGTCGTTGGTTCCCCTACACCATCATTGGTTCATTACAACTGACCGATGTCGGTTACCCTGCATACTCATTTCCCTCACATTTACCTCATTTTCCTTACCTCCTCTTTCTTTTGCCTCCCCTACACCTACTCTGGACCACTTTACCTTCACCTCTGGCCCTCCACCCTCTTCAACCTCCTCGCGTTTTGTTGATGCCTTATTATTTTACCCCTACCTCGGCCTTACCCATGCCGTGATCTTGATATTTGGACCTGGACCATCGCTAGTGACCTTTGACCTCATGTGTTGCTATACCTTGCTGGCACTATTACCTGTGTTGTTGACCTAATGACCTTACCTAGCCTATATTGTGACCATTTATCTGACCCTACCTTTGGTGTCTGGAACATACCTAAACATTCTGCACCTAACCTACGTTGTGTTTCTGACCTTATCCTATACCTTGGATCTTGGATTCACTTCACCCTTGTTTGGATAAACCTATCGACCTTAGACGATGTAGAGTTTTCTGCTCTTGACCTAGTAGCGTGTTGTAGTTTATATGTGTGTGTGCGTTTGATTTATTGCTACCTTTGACCACGACCCATTACCTAGATCACCCGAGTAGACCTTTCACCCTCTTTCCCTACACCCTCCTTACCTTTTCCTCACATTTACCTTTTATCAAACCACTCACCTTTGCTTGACTCTTTGCTTCATCGAGTTCTGGTTTGAGGGGATCACCTTCACCCCACATGGGCCAACCACATCTTATTTTTGTTAGCATGCTTACTTACAATACAAGCTACATGTGAAAAAAGGGAAAAATGTAGACACTAAAATTAGGTCACACTCCCCTTTGGTCCCTCGACATATAAGCACCCTTCATTACATCACTACCTAGCCATGCCCCTTCACCTCACTAGTATTAATTTAATTTAATTAAATTAATGCATTATCCTCACTATATTTATTATTTAAATATCTTATTTAAATAATATCTACACAAACAGTTCACTTAGACACCTCACCAAGCTAACTCAACCTAAGACCTATTCTTAGCAAGTTACCATAACTAACTAAGACTTACCCAAACCCTAAAAATCAATGCCTACATTCCCTCTAACCACATTCCTGCATGCTCACAAGAAGCTCCTGAGTCTAATCCATGGGATAACGACACAAGATCGAGGAAATCAGGAGGATCTCCCTAAGTTTAGTAAACCTAGAAAATCCACCTTGACCGATGTGGTTACCCCTAACCATCGTTGGTTAAGCCGGACCGCCGTCGGTTACCCCTTTTAACCCCAAAACAACCTTATTCTCAAGGTTGGAATTTGAACCTGGAAGTTGGAAGCAAGAAAGTTGATGAGCAAGAATGAGATCTCAAAAGATAACGCATCTTCAGAGAGTCAATTCAGTAAGAACTCACATCGAGGAAGGAGATTGAGCATCTTCTCTACTGCCTGACCATCCAGCCACATTCGGATCTATCTAAGAAAAGAGGAGTGTGCATGCAGCCCATGTAGAAGCTTTTCTTTAGTTGGTGATCACTTGTAGCCTCAAACCCATCATCAGCACCTCCATCCTTCACACACAGACATTCAGAGAATGAAATCCAAGTAAGTATAACATCATACTTTCCTGGTTATTTCATTTCATCATTATTTTATCATCCATTGTTTATCTTGCTCCTATTGACCATCTCCAACACTTTTCACCTCCATAGACCCATTAAAACCTGCAAAAACCTACTCCAGATCACCCATTACCTCATCCGACCAACCAAAAATCCTTTGTGTAATCAAAAAGGAGACCAAAACCCTGTTATGTGACATTTCTAGATTTCACACGGTGCAGGTTAGTTATACCTAACCACGGTCGGTCACCCCTAACCAACGTCGGTCTCTGTGTTTGCCCACATAGCCTTAAAAGAGACCTATCCACCTAATTTTACCTCACCCTCACTCACTTGTGACCTACCTGAGACCTTTATTAGACTTGCAGAACCCAGAACCAACCATTTGACTGTGGATTCTATTCTAGCTTAGCCTGTTAGATTAGATCTATTTTCTTATTGTGTTTTAAGTGAGATACCTAAATCATTTTAAAATAACAATAGGATTTACTTTGTTCAGCATTAATTTGTTTAAAAGCGGTGGACTATGACCATCTAGGAAGTATCATACTTCGGATCTAGCTCACACTAGGAGTTCACTTTACCCATATTGTTTAATTCTTTTGGTGGTCTTGTTTTCATTACGGGTAGTTCCTCTAGCCAAAGGAAGCTCTCACAATCATTTGTGGATTCGGAAGTCATACGTGCACAACAACCCATCAGTGACATTTGAATAGGTATTCCTCCTACACCGTTACCCTATCTGTTTTGTCAACGATTCAAAGAAACAATCTAAGAAAAAGGACCATCCATCATTGACTAATACCTTCGGTCATGAGATGTTCTCTTTCATGGATGGTTTCTCTGGCTATAATCATATTAAAATCATGCTAGAATACCAACATAAGACCACTTTTACCACATGTTGGGGGACCTTTTACTATAAGGTTATCCCCTTTGGACTCAAATATTCCATGATTACATCCATGATATCGTATAGGATTATGTCAATGACCTTATCACAAAATATAAATTGCACTCGGACCACATAGGTCTCTTACGTAATTTTTTGTGCACCTTTTGGAATACAAAATTTTATAAAATCCTAAGAATTTTATCTTTGGAGTCACATCAAGTAAGTTTTTGGATTCATCATCTCACATTGTGGTATTGAGGTTGTTATAGTCAAAGTTAAGGCCATCGGTGATTTTCCTCCACCTATCAACATCACACAACTATATAGCCTTAAAGGTAAGATTCAATCCATTCGACACTTCATCACACAAATTTCTGATAATTGTCGACCATTTAATAAAATCCTTAGAAAATATTCACTTTTACGTGAGGGAAGAGTGTCGTATCACATTTGAATAACTTAAAGAGTACCTTGTCGCACCCCCAGTAATTTTTCCACCATAACCAAATTTATCATTTCATTTATATATTTCTACTACTAAATTTTCTCTAGGAAGTATGTTAGCTCAACATAATTTAGAAAATCATGAATCTTCCATGACCTATGTTAGTCACGCACTCATCACCTATGAACTCAACTACGCACACATGATAATCTTTGATTGGATATAGTGTTCTCTACATAGAAACTACGACATTATATGCTTAATCATATGACTTATATTGTTGCCAAAAATATCCCTTATGTTATATGATGAGTAAATCACAACATATGAGTTGTACATATAACTAGATCATGTTTCTCAAAAGGCTAGTAAGGGATAAATGATTATTGATCAATTGGATGAATAACCACTTACTAATTCACAACCACTAAATCTTGATCTTTTGGATGATTCCATCTTAACCATATCTGAAATTGAATATTATATTGACACAAATGATGATTTTTATATGACCTTACATTTTGATGGGTAAAAACTAACCAAGGGTGTGGCGTAAAAAAATTATTTGTTACACCCCAAGGCGCCTCTATTCGATGTTGTTCAAACTTGATTTCTCATGTAAAAACAACATAGCGAGTATGAGGAAATTTTCATTGGTCTCCAACTAGAAAGTTTTCTCAAACTAAAATTCTTACATATAGTTGATGGTTCACATCTTGTTGTTACCTAAATTCAAGGGTCTTACCAACACCGCATGATGACATACTGTGATAATATAAGACCCTCGAGACTCATTTCTCACTCAATTTGTACATTTTGAAATTGATTCGCTCCATGATCTTCTAATCAATTTGAAGATGTTGACAAGGTTATTCATCTAGTTTTAGGAAAGCTGCGAATATGAGAAGAAAGCCGCCAAAGTCTAGAGGAAGTCACGAGAATACTAAAGGAAACCATGGGTAAAAGAATGAAGCCACGGGTAAAAAGAGAGAAGCTGCGGGTAAAAACGTGAAGCCGTAGGTAAAAGGAAAAAGCCTCCGAACACTAAAAGAATCCATGAGATACTATAGGAAGTTGTAGAAGTCGACAAAGAGCCGCGGAACAAAGACAAAGCAAATACCAAATAAGATAAAATGCAACAGAGGCATACCAAAGTTATTCATATTACGAGGTTGTTTTAGGATGTTTACGGGATCTATATGAGCATTATAATATACCATGGAAGCCAGAAACATATTAGAATGATAATAATGAATAATATATAATATTTTACATAAGAAAAATGTATAAATACCATGATATATGTGTAAATATCGACTAATTAGTTAAGAATGTAAATAAGTGTTAAACAATGGTTACCGGAGAGTCATTATGAGTGAAAAGACATAACTTTTTCCTTTTAAAGGCTATATAATGATGTAAAATGAGGGGGAAAGAAGATATCACGAAAATGAGTGAGAAGAGATGAGAAAACATGAAGAATAAAGAGAGGAATTAATGTGAGAAGTGAGGGAGATGAATATAATTGATTTAAACATGTATTTCTAAATTTTATGTCAATGTGATCAATATATATGTGATGTGTGTGATTTGAAGCATTAATGTGTGGAGTGTTATGTGTATTCATGTTTAATAAAAGATAAATATTTATTTTATAAGATATATCTACCCTTTTGTCGATGTTAGCTCTAGTTGGGTAAAATGAACTACTTAACCCTCACACTATTATCGAGGCTTAAGGTCAACAATGAGACACCATAGATTCTTTAGGATCTTATATACCTTTAGAAAAGGAATTTGACATTCTTCATTTACCTATTCATGTGCTATCACAACCATCTTTTGATCATACTAATGCACTTGATGTTTTTCACAACGAGACCATGTCACCTCCTCTTTGGTATGATAAACTTGTTACTTACTTGATATTTAGTGCAATGTAAATTTTAATGGCTAATCTTCATTAATTCATGAATATTTGGGTTTTTGAAATTTAGATTTGGCTAATTTTGAGGTGTTATGTTGCTTGTCATTTCACTTAAATTTTTGGGTACAAGTTAATTTTTGGGTTGATTCACCTAAAATTTACAATAATAGACAATTTTTAAATTAAAATTGCCATCGATCGGTGATATAATGCTACGGTGGTAGCATTATGTTTTCATCCAATAGTATTATGTTGCCGACTAGTAGCATTAATAATGTTCTTGTGACAATTTCTACCGATGAAAAAATTTCCTTTTAATTCTTGGAATTCACGAAAATCTCGAAAGTCATTTTAATTTTTTTCCAAATAATATCTATGGTGATTTTTGGGAACAGGTCTTAAAATTTACCTAATGTAATACCCTTCCACCTAGACATGCCAAAGCTAGATTTCATACCTTTTTTCAATGAGCCAATCATTTTGTAATGATAGGTGATCTTTTTTATAATTGTGGATATGACATTATACTATTAGTATGCTTATTACCCTAAGAGACCATCATTGTGCTTACTAAATCACATGATAGTACATGTGGGGGTCATTTTAGTGATATGGATATTGCACAACATATTCTTTGAATGGGATATTATTGCCCTTCATTTGAATAAGACTCTTGTATGTACATTATACTCTTTGAGAAGTGCGAAAGATTAGAAATCTCTCTCATCTTCCCACACAAGTGTTACAAACACTCTAATCTATTTGGCATTTCTTCTAAAGGGGACTTGACCTTATTAGAAAGTTTATCCCATTATATTCTGATGGCCATGTGTTTATCATTACTTCCATTGAGTACTTTATGAAGTCAAATGGCTACACAACTTACATACAACTGGTGTACAAATTTTCAAACTCATTTTTAAGACATCATTTTCCACTTTGGCATTCTTACCAAGATAATTTTAGATAATGGAAGATAATTTAATAATAAATGCATCAAATCATTGTGTGACAAGTAAAAAATCAAACATATTTTTTCTACGCCATATTATCCACAAGCTAATGGACAAGCAGAGGCTTCCAACAAAATAATTAAGAAAATCCTTCAAAATTTTGTCAATGTTTACCATAAATTTGGCACACATATCCTATACCATTTGGGATATTGTAATATTATTCACACACCTATAGGGGCTAAAACTTTTTTTTTATCATATATGAGGTTGATGTTGTTATGCTCTTTAATCTTCAAATCCCCTCTTTGTGAGTCACTCTCCAATATTTTATCACTGATGATTGTTACTGTTGTGAGCACCTTTCACAACTTGATCTACTCAATGAAAGGCATGTTAATGCTCTTTATCATCTCCAATTATATTGTGATTATCTAACAAGAGCTTACCACAAGAAGGTCCACATCTATGAATATGAGTTAGGTGACTTTATACTTAAATAAAACTAACAAAATTTGTCCTAAACACCTAACCAATGGGAAATTTTTTCCCCTAAATAGTTTGGACCCTATGTGATTTTTCAAAAATGCGGTTCTGAAACTTACAAATTGGTTGGCATGGATAACACTAAAGAATTAGAGTTGTCAAATGCCAAGAATTTTTGGTGGTTCTATGCTTGAAAATCATAAAAACAATATAACATTTTAAAAAAATTCCCAAAAAATTATAAAACTTTCAAAATCATAAAACTAATATAATATTACAAAATCCAAAAATGATAAAAAAATTCTCAAAAATATAAAAATGAGTCATGTGACTATCCATGTGCATCACTGATTCCATTAACGTTTAGTGAACATATTCATCCATCCATAATAAAATTTCTCCCAATTCCACACTTGTATATAGGTGTCTCAATGTTTGTAGGTGTTCTATACTTGATTTGGACACATTCATGTTATTCTCCACATGGTTAACTCTAGCCTTTTGAGCATGGTATTCATTGCTTGGAAGATTTAAGAATGACTTCATATTTTGAGATATCCATGCACTTTACACACATTTAAAACCTTTTACAAAAACTAAAGCACCATATTTGTTACACGCTATCTAATAGTGTCTCCATTTGCAATCCCATCTCCTCCATCAATTCATAGTGGTTATCAACCCCAAGAAATAGAGCTAAATATCATGTCAAAAAGAAAAGGAAAACAAAATCAATCTATAAAAGGACATAAGAAAAAGAAGTCAAATCAGCAAGCTCAAAGCAATATTCAAAACTCTCTCAAAGGGGTATTTCTAGTATCTATACCGGGGCCATGGAGGTATAACTACCAATAGGGAAATTATGCTACTAGAACCAAATGTATCTTTGTCGGGCATATGGATGCTTGGTTGGTAGTGGAGCAATACAAATACTAAAAAATTATCTTCTATATTTCACATTCCATCATAGAATTTCCCCTACATACCTAGACATTGGCTAGTGTTTCCTCATTTGTTACTTCTTGACAGTTCTTTGTCAAGTGGTAAATTACTCACACATTCAAACATCAAATATCGATGAAATGAAGGGATAGTATTTCACCTTGTATTTTATGGACTTATTGTATCTATAAGTATTGTGTTCCATTCATTCCACATTAATAAACATTTCAGTTTCATAGTATATATCCCATGATATTGCACATGTATTGTCACACAACCTAATGAAACACAATAAAGGGAAAAAACAAATTAAAACATTGGTTAACCATTGTACATATCCATTTCACAATCAAAACCACAAGATTTCTCATGCGCGCACACACACACAAACACATCAATTGAAAACAAGATGAATCATATTGCACTGATAATAAAAGTGTAGGATCAATCTATCATATATATATATATATATATATATATATATATATATATATATATATATATATGATAGATTGATCCTACACTTTTATTATTGTGCAATATATTCATATATATATATATATAGCAATCATTTTGTAAATACAAAATCATGATCACATGTCACTCTGATCATGGAGTTGGGCCTACATTATGCCGATGCCTACTATCACATATATGTGATCCTGCTAGATGTACTAACCCACTCTAAGGAGGACCCATGTTGGTCATATGTGTCTTATACCTATATCTAGATGATCTTGAAATTGGATTCTCTATAATATGTGGGGTGTGCACTCTGGTAGTGCCTCATAGTATCCAACACGTGCACCCTCTTTGGAAATTTCCTAGCTAAATAAATCCAATGTTTCCTCTGTGAGATCTCGAAAACCTTTCTCACTCTCATGATCGACCACAACTAATTCTAAGTGAGAAATTTGTGCCTAATCACACTCTTTCTCAACCACTATGACCTCTAGATCATGAATATGTCTCACATGTATCGACTATCCCACCATATGGCACTCTAACTCCTCAATCTATGCTTAATCCACCTCTCAACATCTCTATAGCTCTACCACTTACCTCTATAACTTATCACTCTATATTTCCACCTCATCTAAAGAGGGCTATACCAACTCCACCACACTCTCCACATCTCAACCTCTCTCGATGTGGCCACCCCGATGGTTCTTGCTCACTAATTTCTACCATTTTCACTTTATATTGGTTCTTTCCCTTGCCTTCACCCCTATGTATGCCTTGCATGACTCTCTCTATCTTTTCTCATAGGTCATATTCCCTCCCTTCATCCCCACCTTCCCTCTTTGAGTTCACATGATGTATCTCTACCTCATCCCCACATATCTACCTACATGTCAACTAGGCTCGAATAACTTATCTACTTTGCGTCATTGACTCCACATCGGTGTGTCATTGAAATTTGTCTAAACTACCTCTATATTCTCCTCATCCTCCTCCGCTACTACCATATCATGGATCTCACATCTTTGAAGTCACTTCTACTACCCTTCCCCTCAAAGCACATACATTTCCCACAATGTATCAAAGTCTTGTGTAGTACATGCATCATCCCCTATGGTAAGATCTATTGGTGGATCAAGATCCTCACTGTCACCTAATACATTGGAAATGGTCACCCATCCCCAATCAATCATGAGTAGTATCGACTATCTATGGTGGTACCCAATGACATAACCCAAACTATCTCATAACGTGTCCATCTTTGGAATAGCTCTATCTCTCATTCCCATCTCCCAACCACTCATCTAGTCCTTTGTACCCATCTTATTTGTAATACATCATCTCACCATCCCAAAATCTTGCCACCTCCTATATGGTTTCAATATGATATCAATTAGCTCCATGCTTTCCATCATTTGTTGATAGTGATCTATCATTCCCCCATATGGCATATTCCTGAACAACTCTCAATCCAATCACCATCATATATAGAATGGTACCTATAATGAGAAATTCTCATGGATGGAGTATGGCAACCCACACAGTCTGTCTACTATTATTTTCTCTCATGCCAAAAGCGTGATAGTAACCCCATGCTCAAGTACACCCTTAATCGACTGGTGTATTGCTATAACTTTGAATACATCTATGTTAGCAAGTATTGTCCCCATGCATACAATTTACTTCATTCTATGATATCCAAAACCCCTCACCCAACCCCCATGAGAATGTATAACCCATTGAATCTAGCAATTCGATACTACAATTCATGCTACAAAGGTAAACCATTACTTAACTACCTTCTCCCGCTCATACAACTCATGGTACTTAAATCCACCACTATTAATCTCAATCTCATTTATCATTGACCCATATAGTCTCCATAATATCCCATCCCACATCATTGGATCCACCATTGATACTACCTTCTCACCCTCTATAGGAATGTGGAATATCCTCCATATGTCCTTCAATGTGATAGTTATCTCAGTTATCACCAAATGAAATGTGTTCGTGTCACTATCCCACCTCTCCAACAACACTATCAATAAGTATCTATCCATCCTCACCTACTCAATCCATGTGATATAAAATAGTCCCACCCTCTGAATCAAATCCATCTCACGGTAAGTCATCTCTTACCACAATTTATACATAAAACCTAAAAAATGTTGTAATGTCACCAATGGTAGACCATATATCCATTAAACAACATCCTCATCGTGTCATACTTCATAAAATCACCATTAAAATTTCATCTTAGGTGGTTGTCGGTCGTTCGTAGGCGATTCACAGTGTATTTGCAACAAGGTTTTGGCATAATTGAAGGCCGCTGGAAAACATCAAATATCCTCCAAAATCCCAAAAATTACAACTTGAAAATATACCCAAAACAATTCCCACCTTTGACAGATCATATCTCTTCCTCGATATCAATCTCCCATTTGGACATGCCATCTATACCTTCCCTAGTCTCCTCTATGCCTCCCATGGGTTTAAATTGCCCTCCTCTTCAACCTTTCACTTGTATATTCTATGCTCTTATGGTGACCCCTTATAAAAATAATAAATAAATATAATATCGGTTGTGGCCACAACTAGTCCCACATAATGTTGGTCGCACTTTGTTATTGGTCCCTTCCCATTTTCATGCAAGATAAAGTTACAAAATAAAATAAAAAACACAACATATAATTAAAAATAAAAATAAACATTTAACACCAAATCCATATAGGTCGGTTGTGGCCATAGCTTTGGACATGTGCATGCTATTTTTGCTAGTGATCGGACCATACCCCACTTCTACATTCCAAAAATAAAAAAATGCCAACAACATAAAAAAATGAAACACGCCAATTTTGTTTCCCCATTTTACCTTTTGCAATCACACCATAAGTCGTACACATGCTCTAGTCCCCCTTACACACAATATGCCCCTCATATGCTCTAGCCCCCTTATGTGCACTCCACCCCTCATGTGCTCGGTCTACTCCTACGTGTACTCCATCCCTCATGATTTCTTGTTCGACCTTGCACATGCTCCACCCTTGTCATTCTCAATCTCCATACCATTATTTTTTCCACCCGTATTCTTCATTTTTATCTCTCTTTTCCTCTCACATGGTGGTGGTGCAAATCAACTTGCAACAATTAATATGTTGTTCATTAAATCACATTCATTTAATCATCAAACTAGGGGATGTGAAATTGATATAATTCACATGTTGTATGCACAATTATAGAGAATTTAGGAGTTATAGAAAGAAATGTATCCTCACTATCATACTTGAAAGAACAATGCTTGAATAGTAGACAAAACCTAGAACTAAAAGAAAATGGTTTCTAAACACTATGACTAAAACAAAGCTTACAGATTCAAAATGCGAGATAAAGAAGATAAATTGCTTCCTAGTCTAACATGCAATGAAACAAAGTAAAAAAATATGGAGGGGTTTAGTAGACCACAAGTGGTCCCTAACTTGGGTATTAATCCCTCTTAAATCTTGTAACTAAAGACTAATAAACATAACTCGGATCTTTATTTAGTGTTAATCCATTCACGTGAGAATGCATTCTCATACACCCGAAGGTGCTCACAAAACTCCAAGTTACACAATCTCACCTGCAAGATTACACCACACATTCCATTAACATCATTTCTTATACTAATGTCTTCCTAAGATGTTTTAATTTCTTCGACATTCTTCTATTCATGTCTAAGTTCTTCTAAAAATCTTTTATTTTCCTCTAAATTTTTCTAAGACATAATTTTTACACTTACGCAAGCATTCTTGCACTAGCGCACCACTTTTGGCACTAGCACATTCCTTTTCACGCTAACTCACTCTATTTTGCACTAGTGCAATCCTATGCTAGCGCACTCATTCTCATGCTAACTCTCCTATTTTTACACTAGAATGAGCCCTAAATAACCCAAACCCTAGTTCTACGATAACGTGCTTGTTTTGACACTAGCGCAAGACCTTTGTGCTAGCGTGAGCCCCTTAATGCTAAGCGCAGCCAAAGGTGTGTGCTAGCATGATCCTGCGCTTTTCCCATAGCTAAAAATAGTAATAAATGCACTCTAAACTGAAATTTTTGTTTTACATACCGGCGCACGATCACGAAGGAAGCCTTGCATACTCTCAAAATTTATATGTGTGATGTCTACACTTCGAACTTGAGTCATTTCTCTCCAAAGTCAGAGCAAAAACCTCACCAAATCTCAAAAGGGTATAATAACAATAACTAGTTGCGATGAGTTTTACCCTCCCAACTTGTTATTTATAGTTATTTTGACCTAATTATTCATTATTCTCACCCCGGGGTGGGATGACTAACGTGATTCTTATATCTTCTCGTTCCTTCGCGATGATTATTTTTATTAAATTTTCATTTTCCTAGCATTTTCGCTACGCATGGGCATATTTTTTGTTTCTGGAAACCTTTTCTTCCACATGGGGCATATTTTTTCTTCCCAGAGTGTTTTTGTTGATTCCTTACATGCCTCATCATTCTTCTATATCTTATTCTTCCTAAAATTTCAAAAAAATCTTAAAATTTAAATATTTAAAAAATTAAAAATCCAAAAAAGCTGGTAAAATTTAAAAACCTAAAATATTAGTAAAAATCAAATATTCTATCAAAAATTGGTTTAAAATATTCACCCATTTGAATCATTTATTGAACACAATGTCCTCAAACATAAATTTTTTTCCCTACAAACGTCTTTCTCTGGTTCTCCCTTGTTCTTTCACGTGACTTGCAGATAGTTTTGATCTACCTCCATTAACAAATCCGGTTTGCTTACTATGTTTGTCTTCCCTTGCACAAACGAGTTTCTAAAGTTTCATAGTGCATAGTTGATTTTTCATGGGAATTCTACGTCCTCTATTTATTCACCTTGCATGTATCCTTAGGGTGTCATTTTTAACCCTTGTCGTTAACTTGAACATGTTGGAACCGAAGCTCGATAATAAAAACATTGGTGCAACTCTCTTGAACGTTGTTTGTTTGAGTATGTTTTTGTGCTTGTTTCCTTATTGGTCTACTTGTTTACTTTCTCATATTGTATTACTTCATGTATGTTGCATTGAGATTAGTGTTTTAGTAATGAAAAAATGTTAGTATTATGGATTTTCATGTTGTTTTACACTTTTGTTGTATGCTTATATATATAATAAAGGGCCGATGATGTAGATCATGAGAAAAGTGATGAAATAAAGTTGTTCTTGAGCCACACTGGATGAAAGCTATTTCCATTCTCTTCATCTTCATTTTTCTTCATTATCATTTTCTTCTATCACACATTTCTTCCAAATCACCTGGGGTAATAGGGATTATTTTATTCCCCCTCCCCCTCCTTGTTTCTTCCATCCATTTCCTTCATCTTTTTATTTTCAATCAACCTCTTTCATCACCCCATCGACACTTGAGGGAATCCTTCATTCTACTAAATTTTACTCCATTCCATTAAAAATTTACTTGTTGATAATTGTCTACTATCTTTGAAGTGACATTACTTACACCACCTCAAAGAGGGGTAAATGCAAGCACCTAAAAGCCGCCTACGCATTTTTGCTACTAAAATTGTACTAATTACCCTCTTTCCCATTATTTCCATAATAATTAGTGATTTCCTACTAATTAACTAACGTTTCCCTCCATTTCAACCAATTAACAACACTTTATTAATTAACTAGCCTTTACTTCACTCCGGATGCCAATTAACGACACTTCATTAGTTATAATCCTCTTCGATCAAATAATTAGCTATTATTAGTTAATTAAGCCTATTTACCCTTGTATTTAATCAATAAACCCTCTTATTGGTTAAAACCCCCCTTCCAACCATTCAAAATCACCCCATTTCCCTCCAAATCATCTCTAAAGGCTTTCTAAGCTTATCCTAGCCTATTAATTAATCCTATTTGATTAATTAAAGCACCCCCAACTCCCATGAGTTGTTAATCACTTGTTAATTCTTCTAATCAAGCTTAATTATTCTAATTACACTTTATCATTTATCCCACATGCACTAGGATTCATGCTTCTCCAAATTGGAAAGCTATATAATAAACCTAGTATTCCCCTCACACACCACACCACACTTTGAATAGTGGAATTTATAGGCATATTGATAAGAGCATTCTCCATTGATTTGGAATAGCTACTTCATCCATTGCATCCATTCTACCATTGTTGAGTAGAAAGGAAGATCTAAGAATGGCCTTGTAGCCATTTCTTGGTGAGATCCTTCCCTCTCTTTGGATATTAACACATAAATTTGATTGCTCATTGATCTAAAGAGGCTCATGTTTTAGAGTAATCATACATACAAGAGTAGGAATGGTTAGCATTAGGTGATTTAATTCATGTTTATGCAAAATAGCTAGTTTCCCTTAAGCTCTTATCTTGATGTCCTTAGTAGATTAACTTTCCTTTGAAGCTACTTGGTGTTAGTTTCATGCAATTAGTGTAAGTTAGTTTAGTATGTCTCGAGAATGATTTTCAATCAATATTGGATATAAAAAGTACAACATGTGATAACTAGGTGCACGGATCTTATGAGAATGGGACGAATGTGGCATAGTGAAATTAGGCAAAAATCAATAGATCAATGGAAAGAACATATCATGGAAATGGTGTGTGCGGAAACTAAGAAAATATAACATGGATCCAAATCCAAGCTACCAAGGTGGAAGTAATGTGTATACTTATCTTCAATAGATGAAGATATACATGTCCATAAAACCAAAACACAAAAACTATATGGTGTATGTAGTTAGGGAAATAATGGAAAGATGGTTATTCACTAAATCAACCACACTAAAAGACATAGAACCAAGTAAGTGAGGCTATGCATGTTATGTTTGAACAGTGGAATCATATATGAAATATTCCTAGCTATAATGGAGTAACAAAACTAGAGGACCACCTAAGATAGTGTGAAGACGCCCAGAGTTTAGGTGTCATAAGTCTCAAACAAGAATTATGGACTCATACTTTCTACCATACCTTATGAATATTTTCATGTATGTGTTATGTAGATTACAAGGCATGTATAGAAACATCCATTTGGGAGGGCATAAAGCTAATTTTATGCATCCATTCTCATTTACATCTAAAATTTCTAGCTTAAACCCCTCGTTATAGAGTATCAAAAAGTAATTTGTTAGAATGAAGCTATAATGATAGAGTGAATGTTAAGGCTTCAAAAGATAATGAAATGACACTACCCAAAACATTTAAAGGACATATCACAAGTAGTGATTTTAGTGATGAAGATGAGGCCATCTGGATGTTGCATAATTGGAAAAGTAAAGGGAAATAAAAATGGTTTTCCAAATCAATGAGGAAATAAATGCTAACCGTTTGGATTTTAACACTTCATATAAATCAAGAGATTTTTTTGAAAATAATAATATTAAAATCACACCATATAGTGACCCATTGAAATATAAGAAGGTAAATATTGGGATAGAAGAAGTCTTGAAGATTCAACAATTGGAGACTATTGAGCCAAAGTTGAAGTAGCTAAGATTGTAGTATGCTTGTATGATTATGAAGATTTTTTCCAAGAAGCTAGTAGGAAATGAAAGGACTACATCCATCATTGGGAAAAATTCATAGAAAATGTGATTGAGGTCACAAAACTAGTGCACAAAATACTCTACTAAATGATGCAAAACTTACAAGCTAAATTCAAAGAAGATGTAGATGGGATGTTGATCGCATGGGTAATTATACTCATAGAGAAATAGAATGGTAATTCCAATGGTCACAATCATTAAGAAATACAGGCACATAAGGATTTTCATCAGCTACAATGTACGAATGTCGTATGTGTAGTGGATCCATTCCCAACACCATTTATAGAGGAAATGTTAGAAAGGGTGGCAAGAAGGAGATCTACATGTTTACAAATGGATTCTTTGGGTATCATCAAGTAAATAGTTGAAGAGGTCCACATTAAAAATTACCTTTAATCTGAATGTGGATATATCACATATACAATAATGTCATTTGGACTAAACAATGTACCAATAGTTTTTTCATGCATTTTTGTGGCCACATTTGAAGATTTCATCCTTGAATGTAACTTGAGTTTATTTAGATGATTGGATTGTCTATATATTGGCTAAGGATGATTATGAATGCTTGCATATTATGTTTTAACATTTGCAACAATTTTAAATCTTGTTAAACCTAAAGAAATTTTTGTTTACGTATCCTTTTGGGACATTGTTAGGCCATATAATTTGTAACAATGGGTTATATTTCAATCCAGTGAAGACAACAATAATTATATAAATGGAGACCCCAAAAATACAAAGGGGGATGTACCCACTCCTTGGATATTGCTGATAATATTCAAATTCCATTCGAGGATATGAAAAAATGGTCATGCCATTATCCATGTTGGAACGGTACCACCCCCTGTCCATGCCCATGTCCATGTCATGTATGTTGGATTGGGCACGCTCCCACCTATCTCTTTTAGTTCAATGGTCGGGTGTCTATACAACGTATATAGATATAGATAGATGGCCCTATATACACATTCTATACACATAGGCAACCCCCTCTTTTTTGTTTTATGATCCAACACCAACACCAAGCTACACCAACACCAACGAGAGGGACACCTCCCCTATCTCCTTTTTTCTATTGATAGTAGCTACCCACCCCCATCCACTAACACCAACACCAGTAGAGGGGCACCTCCCTAGATTATTTTTTCGCGGTAGCCACACCAACACACCAAAGCACTAGTAGAAGGCCCATATATTCCTTTTTCAAAAGTCTAACACTCAGTCTAACACTATAGTACCTAGCACCAACAGAGGAGAAACTCCTCAAAACTAAGGATTGTTTGAGTAGGGTGAAAATCATTAGAAGGAATTTGATGAGTTAAAAGAGTGACTTTTAAGTGTTCCCATTTTATGATTCCCTTAGTGGAACAAACCCTTTTATGTACACATGGATGTGTTTGGAGCAAAAATTTTATGTGCGTGGAGAAAAACTACACCACTAAAGAGAAAGAGGGGAGATTTTAATGGTATACACGCTCAAGAAATTTAAGCAATATATTTTGGTGACACCCTTTTTCAATTATATAGATCGGATGACACTAAAACGTTTGTATACTCTTGTTTCAATATTTTCAATTCTCAATAGTATTGAAGTTGGGAAATAATAATGCAAGTGTTTGATAATATCTCATGCATAACTATTGGAGAATAGGAAGAAAAAATAGAAGATGGAATACATGATGTATAGTTGTTACAAATCAAGATCACGCGAGAAAAACTTAGCAATATAGTGATATTTCTTGAAAAAGGAATTCCATCGGATAAGCTGGAGTACACAACAAAATAAACAACTTATTGTCAAGGATTTACCATATGAAATTATTAGTGGATAACTTTACAAAATGGGGTGATATGAGGTATTAAGGTGTTGTGTGTTAGAACATGAAAAAAATATTGCGTGAAGCACATCGTGAGTAAAAAGTGGACATTATGTAGGTGATGCAACCACATGTAAGATTTTAGGAATAGGTTTATTATGGTAAAACATATTCCAAAATGTAAATCAATATGCTTACACATGTGATATTTGTCAACGCGTTGGTAAATGTAATAAAATAGATGTAATGAATTTGCATCTAGTTGTTGCACATGAACCATTTGAAAATGGTCCATTGACGTTTAGGGCCAATAAATCTTATCACACGTAGAATTGTCACCCATCATATCATCACAACAACATATTATTTAACAAGGTGGGCGTAAGATGCACCAACAAAAGATTTTACAATAGCCACAATAGTAAGGTTTATTAAGGATAATATCATAAACATGTAGGGGTTTCCTTTAATCCTTACTAGTAATAGGTGAACCCATTTCCTTAATGAAATGATGTGCATTATTTTATCATAATTTATGGTCACACAACATAATACTACTCCATATCATCCATAGTCAAATGGGACGGTAAAATCATTGATACGATATTATGTAAAATGTTGAAAAATATATGCGATATTGGGAGAAAAGACTAAGATGGTAAGGTATTAGTCGTTATATGGGCATGAATAACAACGTACAAGAGTTTAAATAGAGAAACTAATTTCTAGTTAGTATTAGGAAAATAATCAATTTTTCCTATCGAGTTCATGTTTCCATCACTAAGGATGGTCCATGTTGTAAACTTGGATGATGAGGCATAGATAAAATAATGTCTTACTAAACTATTGTAGTTGGATGAAAGAAGAGAACATGCAAGATGGAGCCAAGGGGTGGACAAGGTGCGATAGAAATTGACATAATAGACATGTAAAGAACAAAACCTTCACTATAGGCACACAATTATTGCTTTATGACTCAAATTTCATATAACTTCTGGGAAAATTCACATGCATTGGCTAGGGCTCTATGAGGTACATGAGATCTTGCCTACTAGAGCATGTAAGTTAAAGGATGTAAATGGATGATTCCTACTAGGTCACTTGATGGGAGTAATTTTAAACCCTTATTCACTTTGAGGTTCTTGATTGTAATCAAATAAGGTGTATGCCATTAAGATAGGTCTTATTTCAATTTCCTAGGATAGTTTCTATCTTTCATTAAGGAATTTTTTCTTTATAGTATTTATTTTTGTTGTAATAAACATAAATATTTCACACAATGATCAAATCCTTAAGATATATTTAGAGATATTGTTCCCAAATTTACAACGAAGAGATATAGAAATTTCTTCTTCTTTTTCTCTAAGTTATACTTCAAAAAATTATTTAATTAGGAAGGAATGAATATTCATACTCATTAAGCTTTAAAATATCATGGAAAATAAGTACACCGATGTCTTCCACTTGGAACAAATCAATACAGTGGAGGAAGCGGAGGTTGAATCCAAACCTTAGAGATGTGTGAAGAATGGTAGCACTAATAAAGGACACGTGTTTACCATCGGGAATTCCACTACTAAAACATAGAAAGATTTTAGAGGATAGAAAAATCAAAATTTCCCATGTGTCATTCATCGCCATCTTTCAAGTAAATAGAGACCAAAAATGTAGAATTAAAAATTGTGGTAATGTTAATTTTATGTTCTCCACATGTCACAAATCGGAGAAGGTAAGAAAGATAATTTTTAAGGATTGGGGGTATTAGCATGCACAAAAAGAAGGAATAAGGGTCTTGATATATGATTTCACACTAGAGAAATAAAGCATTACTTTAGTGTAAGGTACATAAGAAAATGGTAGGAGTGTATGCTAGAAATTGACAAGTGTTTAAAACTTACAAATTTTTGGGAAAAAGAATGGTAATGTACTAAGTCAAGGCTTAGAAAGATATAATAAATCATCGATAAATTAGGAATTAGAAAACTTGACAAAGAACGATGGACTAGCATAAGGAAAGTGGAGCATGTTAAAATATTAAAGTGTAAAGGGTACAGTGATTGCCATAAAGCTATGGGGAAATGAATTTCATATGAAAATGAATGTGCACTAGGAATGTGACACAACCCAAAAATGTAAACTACCTATGCAGCTAGATTCATGAGAGGAAAATTGACATGGGTCCACTAATTTTGTGTGTGAACTAATAAAATAATGGATTCAATAAATTCAAGTTCAAACTTAAATAGGAAAAAAATAGTTATTAGAAGGAATCTCGTAAAAGAACATTAAATGTAGAAGTTGGTGAAGTAAAATTTCAAGTGTGGGAGAAATCAATGCGATTAATTATGCCCAGGTAAGAGGGGTATAAAGGAAGAAAAAGAATGAATTTTAAGTTACCTTAATCTCAAATGAAAATAGAGCTCTAGAGATAAATGTAGTCTTGTTTTTCTACTCATATGCCTAAGCACATTGGTACTTCATTCAAATATATTTGAATGATCACTTGAAGTGCGTGAAGCTACTGGGTCCATATTTTGTATAGTCTTGTCAAGATATTAGCATGCATGTTCATAATAACCATTATCAAAGAATACATTCCAGTATAAACATCATATCCATGAGCTCATATTAAAAACATAAATAATAAGGAAAATACAAATTAGATAAGCACCAAGATTAGATTCACCATACAAACACCATGTTCAAATACATCAATTACCATAATCCATCCACAATACTCCATTAATAACCAAAAAGATTACATATCAGAAGCTGAATACATCATAATACTATCATGGAGACATGTGTGCTAGAAAATCGAGAGAAGTGTAACTCTAATACATAGGGTCTATAAAACTATGTAGATAAACTACTATATATAGGGGTGGGGACTTGCCTTTCACCACCCATGCATCTCAAAATAGACTGCATGCTCAAAATATCCATGCACCAATAATCGCATGCTTTTACAAGAAGGTGTTAGGAAATAAGAGATAAAATATGCGGAATAATCCCTTACAGAATCACAACAGTAGAAACTAATATGCAGAAAATATTACAGATCTCAAATAAAAGTGCAGAATAAATAACACAACACAAAGAGACAAGATTTAACGTGGTTCACCCAATTTGGGCTACGTCCACCAAGAATCACTTGCTCAGATTTTATTACAAGCCTCCACTCTCTCAATACAATACCCAGATCCGTTTGGAGCTATGCTCAACAAACTCTACAAAATTCACACCCGAATTCAAAACACATCTGCAATACATTTACTTGTCCATCTATCATATGCATAAGACCATATAAATAGACAACTGCTTAAGCAGTTTGATACAAAACCGTGGGTATCAAAACCAAGGGCAAAAAACCATGGGTATCAAAACAATGGGCAAAAGACCGAAAAAACCATGGGCCTTAAAAAAAACAACCCATAACGGTTTACCCATTACCCATGGGTTAATAAACCACCCATGAAAATACCGCCATAAAAATACCCGAGTGTAGCACATAGAAGGTGTACCACATTCTAACATGCAAATAGGCTCCACAAACATAACAATCTCCCACTTGGAGACTGATTTCCATTGAGCAAGCTTATCAACCCTTCACTGTCATCTGCGAAGGCCAACCAAAGCTGAACATAGCTTTAGTTTATCCCTTGTGACCACCTTGGTCATCATGTCTATAGGATTCTGACTGGTATGAATCTTCTCCAACTTCAACTTATCTTCCTCCAAAGTTGTCCTAATGAAGTGATATCTCAACTGTATATGCTTTGTCTTGGAGTGGAAAGCAAAGTTCTTAGCTAGGTGTATAGCACTCTAACTATCACTATATAGCTTACATTCCTCCTACTTATGCCCCAACTCCTCAAGCAATTGTTGTAGCCAAATCATCTCTTTGCTTGCCTCTGTGGCAGCAACATACTCAGCCTCTCGTGGTTGACAAAGCCACCAACTTCTATAGTCGTGAAATCTAGCTCACTGCTGTCCCACCTATAGTGTAAATATAACCTGTTGTGCTCCTCCTGCTGTCTACATCTCCAGCCATGTATGAATCTACATAACCATGTAAAGTGGTGTCTGATCCACTGTAGCACAAAATTGTCCCCATGGTCCCTCTCAAATACCGAAGGATCCACTTTATTGCTTGCCAATGCTCTTTACTGGATCACTCATAAATCTACTCACAACTCCCACTACATGGGCAATATCAGGCCTAGTGCACACCATAGCATACATCAAACTACCAACTGCTGATGAGTAAGGTACCTTTGACATCTGGTTTCTTTCCTGCTCTGTCTTGGGACACTACTCCTTTGATAACTTGAAGTGGCTTGCCAAAGGAGTCCCAAACGGTTTAGCATCCTGCATATTAAACCTCTCCAAGACCTTCTTAATGTACTCTTCCTGAGATAAAGTCAACTTCTGTTCCTTCCTATCTCGAGATATCCTCATACCAAGGATTTGTTTGGCTACACCCAAATCCTTCATAGCAAAGGATTCACTTAGCTGCTTCTTGAGTACTTTTATTTCCTGCATGTTTTTACCTGCAACCAGCATGTCATCAACATACAAACACAGGATAATATAACTTCCATCCTCAAATTTCTTTGTATACACACAATGGTCAGAATGACATTTGATATAACCTTGCTCCATCATGAAGCTATCAAACTTCTTATACCATTGATGTGGAGCTTGTTTCAGGCCATACAAGCTTTTCTTCAGTTTGCAAACCATCTCCTCTTTACCTTTGACCTCATAGCCCTCTGGTTGCTGCATATATAGTTCCTCCTCCAAATCACCATGGAGAAATGTAGTCTTTACATCAAGCTGTTCTAAGTGCAAGTCTTCTACTACAACTATTCCTAGAACAATTCTAATAGAAGTCATTTTTACTACAGGAGAAAAAATATCATCAAAATCTATACCTTGTTTTTCTGTGCAAACCCCTTGACCACCAACCGGGCCTTATATCTTTTCTTTCCTCCTTCATCTTTGACTCTGAACACCCACTTATTCTGTAATGCTCTTTTGCCTTCGGGTAGCTTCACCAAATCCCATGTCTGGTTCTCCATGAGAGCCTGATGCTCCTCATCCATGGCTTGCTCCCACTTCTTCCTGGCATCTACTGCATTGCTTCATCAAAGCTCTCTGGCTCTCCACTATCAGTGAGTAATAAATAATAAAGAGAAGGAGAAAAATGTTTAGGTTCTCTTCTTACCCTAGAAGACCTCCTCAATATAGGAGTTTGGGGTTCCTGTTGAGGGGGTTCCTGAATTGATTCATGTGTCACTTTCCCATCCGGAAGATCCTCTCTGCTGCATATTCTTTCTTGGATTCTTCCTATTTTCCGCAATCGCTTGCTTATACATGACTTTCTCATTAAAGACCACATCCCTAGATCGAATGATTTTCTTGTCCTTAATACTCCAACATTTATATCCAAAGTCATCACCACCATAACCAATGAAAGTACATTTTTCTGATTTAGCCTCTAGCTTGGTCCTATCATCCTTGTCTATATGAACAAACACCTCACATCCAAAGACTCTAAGAAATTAATAATCAACTTTCTTACCATACCAAGCCTCCTCAGGTATGCCTCCATCAAGGCACTTGAGGGTCCTCTATTTATCAAGTACACAGTTGTGCTCACCACTTCTACCCAAAAAGAAAGAGGCAATCTGCATGTAATCTCGTGCTCCTAGCACGTTCCATTATTGTTCTGTTCATCCTTTCTGATACCCCATTCTGCTGCGGAGTTCCTGGAACCATCTTTTGCCTGCAGATTCCATTATTAGAACAGTAATCATTAAATTCATTGCTTTGATACTCCCCTCCATTATCTGACCTGAGACATTTTAGCTTAAGACCTGTTTCATTCTCTACCAAGGCTTTCCATTTAACAAAAGTGTCAAATACATCAGATTTGTTTCTAATACAATAAACCCAAACTTTCCTTGTTGCATCATCAATAAAAGTAACATAATAACTTGAACCCCAAGAGATGATACCTGAGCTGGCCCCCACACATCAGAATGCACCAGCTCTAACTTACTCTCTTTCTTTGTAGGTCCAACCTTGAGAAACCTTACTCACTTTTTTTCCCATATATGCAGTCCTCACAGAACTCCAAACATGTTTCTGTATATCCAGGTAAATTCTTCTTTATGATGTCCATGCCCTTATGGCTCATATGACCGAGCCTATAGTGCCATAATGTTGTATCTGCATCTGAAGCCACAAGATTACAATCATTAGTACTATCAGTGGTTAAATACAAGGTTCCAACCTTCTTACCTCTTGCCACCACAAGAGCACCCTTAGTAACCTTCAAGAGTTATTTGTAAATATCATAAGACTGACCATCACTTCCCGATTGCCCCGCCGATATCAAATTTCTCCTTAATGTAGGCACATGTCTAACATCCTTCAATAGCCATGTATTCCCATTACGCATCTTAACCGAGACAGAACCTTTTCCAACTATCTGCAAGGCTCATCATCACCAAGAAAAATATGCCCAAAATCCCTTGAACATAATCAACAAAATAATGCCTATGTGGAGTAGCATGAAAAGAAGCCCCTAAATCTAAAACCCAAGATTCGGTAATATTATGCAAAGGAAGAATCAAAGCATCGACATACATTACCCGATGCCACTTTTCCTCCTTGTTTTCTTCTTGTTGTTTCTTCTTATCCCGAAGCTCCCAGCAGTCCTTCTTTGCATGCCTGGGCTTTCCACAATTCCAGCATACAATCTTGTTCTTGGATTTTGACCTTCTTGAGATCTTTTGATTTTCCACGGTTTCCTCTATTCTTGTCTCCCTCTAGTTTCCTTTGTCAAAGCATTCCAAGTAGAAGATTCCCGTAGCTTTTTCTTCACATTTCCTCGCTTAGAATCACCCCTACAACATCCTCAAACTTCAACTTGAGTTAGTTGGAACCGAAGTTACTTACTTCCATTACTGAGGCTATTCAACTCTCGGGTAAAAGAGAATTAATAAAGCCCTAACTTCTTCATCAAATTCTATTGAATCAGAAGCTAGCATATTCACAACCGTATTGAAATCATTTAAATGATCTCTATCTTGAACTATTCTCGGACATCTTCATATTAAACAAATTTTTCATTAAAAATATCTTGTTAGAGGAGAGGGTTTTCATACAACTTCCTAATGCATCCATTAGATCTTTTGTAGTCTTTTCCTTTGAAACATTAAATAATACCGAAGATGCAAGACACAACCGGATTTTCCCAAGTGCCTTCCTATCCAAGAAATCCCATTCCGCATCTCTGTCATACTTGAAGGTTTTTCACCTTCTCGGACAACGGAGTATAAATATCCTTCTGATAAAGGTAATCTTCCATCTGCATCTTCCAAAGTGAAATTCTTCCCGTTGAATTTATCAACCCTAGATCTTCCTTCATCTACCATAGCTCCCACTCAAGCTAAAAACTTTCCCTATGATTCAACACTTCAACAAACCAAACCAAGCTCTGATACCAATTGTTAGGAAATAAGAGATAAAATATGCGGAATAATCCCTTATAGAATCACAATAGTAGAAACTAATATGCAGAAAATATTACAGATCTCAAATAAAAGTGCAGAATAAATAACACAACACAGAGAGACAAGATTTAACGTGGTTCACCCAATTTGGGCTACATCCACCAAGAATCACTTGCTCAGATTTTATTACAAGCCTCCACTCTCTCAATACAATACCTAGATCCATTTGGAGCTATGCTCAACAAACTCTACAGAATTCACACCCAAATTCAAAACACATCTACAATACATTTACTTGTCCATCTATCATATGCATAAGACCATATAAATAGACAACTTCTTAAGCAGTTTGATACAAAACCGTGGGTATCAAAACCAAGGGCAAAAAACCATGGGTATCAAAACAATGGGCAAAAGACCGAAAAAACCATGGGCCCAAAAACAGCCCATAACGGTTACCCATTACCCATGGGTTAATAAACCACCCATGAAAATTTGCTTCGAGGGCTTCGCCCATGAACCCCCTTCCATCAGGGGGCTTCAGCCCCTCGAACCCCCGACCCGCGCTTCTGGGTGAGCGGGACCGCCGTAAAAATACCCGAGTGTAACACATAGAAGGTGTACCACATTCTAACATGCAAATAGGCTCCACAAACATAATGAAGAAGGCTAATAATAGATTAATCAACAAATAAATTATACTTTAATCTTATTATTAGCATGGTCGATGCATGCCCTTTGATCTTCTAGTTTTCTTCCAAAATAGCTTTTACTTATGCAAAGTCTTCTTTCTTTTAACTCATTGTGTGATCCACACTCCAACCTATTTTTCTATTTTTAGCCCATTCCTAGAAAAATCAAATAAGTCCAAAACTGATCTTCTAGGCGTGTGTCTCATCAACCTTCCTTTGTGTGCGCTTATGTGCCCCTCTTGCATGCCTCAACTCCTGCGTAATCTTCTAATACTTAGTCAATTTTCATTAACCAAACATTACCCCACATTAATGATATTTCCACCCTCGACAATAGGGTTTCTCACAATATCTCTCCAAATAATAAAAAGAATTAATAATGAATATGAAAGAATGAAAGAACAAGTATGAAAGGAATAGAATAATAATAAGCATGCTCACTCCACTGGTAACAAAATTTTGGGGTAATCCTGATTGATATCAGCTTCCAATTCATTCCATTCACCAAGCCCCTTCTTAGCTTTCTCAAGAACATCACCAAGTACTTGTTCCATTTCCTCCAAGGTCATGTCTTCACCCTTGTGCTTCAGTTCCCTTATCACTCTAGCCAACCCTGAAATCATACCATCCCTAAAATTCATTTTTATGTGACCAACTTCCCCAAATACTTTATCCTTTATTCATGTGGGTCTCTTGTTACCTTAAGTGCATCACACTTCTTTGCAAATGTAGCCAAATTATCCTCTCTCTTGAAAATTTCATCCTTCTTAGGTGCAAGGACTTCATTTTCCTCATCTATTGTCCTTGAATTAAGGATCTTCTCGGGATACTCATAGTTTCAAAATGTCCATCCTTCTTTCTTCAATTCATCCTTTAAGGTATGGAGTATGCCATCATACTCTATAATTTGATATGCAATCAACTTCTTAGTTATTTTTTCTTGGCCTCAATAGTTTCTTGTGTCTCTTCCCGTGTAGCTGACTTCTTCTCAAGAAAAAGGTGAACACAATCCTATAAAGGTGTAAATACGAGGGGTAGGTCTGATTTGTCTTCTCATCAAATTCTAGATGTGCCTCTATAATTTCACCCTAATTTCTACAACAAAGTCTAGAATATGTTATTTCTACTCCTTATCCTTCTTATGAGCCTCAATGAGTTGCTCAATTTGTTCCTTCATATTTTTTTATCCTTGAGCAACATCCTTAGCATGGTCGCCTTGTCCATGTTTCTTTACGCTACTTCTTCCACCATATTATTCAAGAAATTACTTTCCTATTCATCAAGTAAATTATATCTTATACTTTGTCATGTGATATTCTTGGGATCTCATCCTCATCTTCCTTTGGATGCATGCTTCTTCTTTAACATTGAGCTCGACTCACCATGTGTTTGCATGCTCCAAGATAGTTATTTCCTTACGCACGTATTCGCTTCCTAGGGATCCATCAACTCCCATCCATATAACTTTTCAGGCTCAAGTGTGCTCTGAAAATTGGCATAAATGATCTTCAAAGGGTCATTAACATACCCCAACTCAGGCATCTTATACACCCTTCTCTGTTATTCCTCCCAGATCACCACCTTTTTGGTAATGTGTCCATGTACCCTATAGTGGGCCTTCACCTATCATGCCCCCATTCTCTCCAGATGGTTCACTAACATTCTTCTCTTTCAGTTCCTCTTCTCATGTGGGGAATTTTTCTTCATCACACTCACCATGTGCTTTTATATCATCTTGGGCCACTTCTTCTCCAAAATCCTCTCCTCCTATATCAATAATTGACATATCTTGCACTATGTGAGCATCTTCCTCTGAAAATTATTCTCCACTCTCTTTCCTAGGCACATACTTTTAGCCTTCTCTTTGACTTTTTATTTGGGCTCGGTTTTACAGGGGATGTCATCGAGATATCTCCTCAATAGTTAAGAGGATCCCACACCACTACCCTCTGTCCTAGTTTTCCTCAAGACTCCTCTAAATACTTGGTCCTCTGTGTTGCCTTCTCCTTTCTCTTCCTCCTCAGCACAAATATATTCTCTCACTTCTTCTTCGGAGGGGTGCTCTCGTGTGGCTTCTTTATTCCTATAGTTGGTTATCTCCACACACCATGATCTAATCCACCACTTTCCTCCTTCTCCCCCTCCTCTTCCTAAATTTCTTCCTCATCTATGTGAGGAGGGGTGGGTTCATCATCCTGCAAATTTCCAACTGTGTGCTTCCCCTTGGGCATCTTAGGGAGCTTAAATTCATTCTCAATATATCTTCCATCGACTAATTTGGGCTTAAGGTAAATGTATACCTTAGCCATGCCCAACTTCCCAATCGCCAAACTCATGGAGCTGATATTAATTTCATCAGATATCAATTTTTCAATATATGAAGACTTACCTGGGTAAACATATGTCTTCCAGAGAGTGTGATATTCACAATCCACCTTGTCTGCATCAAATTTCAATTTGTGCGTGTTTGAAAACCTATTCATATAAGATTGAAAGTAACATGTAGTGAAATTAAAAGGGATATTACACTAAGGGCTCCACTTTCCATCCTTCATCCCAAATCTTCCAATGTAGTAATGCTGAAAAACTACAAATTGTGTCTTCTTATCCAACACGATATGTAGATCCTTTGGTATTTTCCATTCATACTCGAAGGCCTCGCACATGCGCCTATTCCAAAGCTCCAACCTTTGTTTATATGGACCACTCATAGTTCCCTCACAAGTATACTTTTCAAATCTCTTTGTAAGTGACTTATTTTCTTCTAGGAACTACCATATCTTATCCTTAGGGCCATCCAAGACCCCAATTTTTACAAATACAATGGACAAAAAATAACGCCAAAACATATCTTATCTCCTTGGTGAACTTATTCAATTATGGTTTCTGTTATGAACAAAGAAAAATTATATATATCTTGTTCATAAATTTTCTTAATGATATGGATCCACTTCCTATTTACGACCCCGAGTGCTCCTAGTTATTGAACTTGGTACATAAGTGATCATCAATTTTGATCATAGGATGATCTTCCAATTTTCCAATTTCCATTATGTGCCCTCCGTTTGCATATGCCAACTTAGCAGAAGTTACTTCCACGCCCACATCATTGTTAAGGTCACTAAAAATTTGAGTGCCCGAACTCCTCGATCTATCAATTTCCCAATCAAGGGCACGGTGAGGTGCACTCACCTTCCTACAAAGTAGAAGAATTCCTCATGGAATTTGGAAATTAACCATTGGTAGAGTTTCTCTGGATTTCCAAAGTATGACAACTCATATACCTGCAAGACCCCAATTTTTCCAAAATCTTCTGCCCAACATCATCATAGATGGGCTTATTGTCCTCTATTCACAAATCCATCTTCTTCACCAATTCCTTGTCCATTTCATCATTTTTCAATTTGGTGTGGTGATTTTAATCACTCATCTTCCTTATTCTTTTAAGTGACTCCCAATCCCACCCTATGATCACACCTTCAAGGTATTGCATCTTGAAAGTCTTCTTTCAGGCGTGTCCTCAACCTCCACCTCTGGTTCATCCTTCTTACTTCCTCTAGTGGATGCTCCAAGTGCTCTCTTAGGTGTCATTGTAATTTTTACAATACTTCCTTGCGCTCGTTTGACCTCTATAACTCCAAATTTGCGTGCCCTAGCATTCCCTAGCTATAATTTTGTTCTCTTCAAACCCTAGCTCCACGAACCTTCCTTCCGCACACCTTCTACTAGCTCAAACACCCTTCTAATGGAGCTCTGTTATAGCCATGTCCAAATATCAACTAATTCTTTGTGTTATACAATATTTCTCACACTTCACACTTAAATCACTCTTCAAATTGCACTTCACAATTTGATAACTCAAAATATGTAAGGTAGAAGTAAAATCACAAGTACCCCTTATATAGATTTTACAAATGTTTACTCATTAATTACTTCTCACCAACCACTATACACAAATTTAATTATGATTTTTCCATGCTTTTCATTACTTTTTCCACACCCAAATCGTAACCTTCGGCACACCTATTACTTCTCTACCACATACATCCTTACGCATGCATTCATGCAATGAAGTACATCCACCTTTGTGCATTATACTAAGTAGTTTTCCATGTTGTTGCCTACCTTGCGTTACATTGTGTGATCATCCTTTTTGTGTGGTATTCAATATGAGAAAATTTCCTTAAAAACACCTTCAATCTAAGCACCTATAATATCTTTCTTCTATGCACACCAATATTTCTTAGGGTGTTCATGTTCCAACATCTATATGTACATGTGTAACAACTTGCACTTTGGATATCATTTCAAATAAATCCATTTTAATTATATCTGCTCCACCCACACTAAAAGTATACACAAAGTCCTCTATGCATGAACTCAAACGATATTATTAAGCTTATAGCATGCAAGCACACTTATTATAACAAAACACTGAACTGAATTGACAAAGATAGCAAAATTTAAAGGAAACACATAAAAGGAAATCTAATCTAAGTGGTAATACTACCTTATTACAAACACCAAGAAGCCTTATTTATAGTAGGGCTTCAACCTACTCCCATTGAAGTAACCAAGCAATAAAGTGTCATTTAGTGCCTGTAATTGACAAGCACCTGATTATAATAACTTTGTTACGACAAAAGGTCCCAACCAATGCACTTTTAATTTCCCTAAATGGTGCACAAACTTGGAATCATACAGAAGAACCATATTTCCCACCTCAATCATTTTTTTCGTATATGCCTATCATATCAAGCCTTCTTCCCTACCTTTTATGTCTTCTAAATCCACCAAGCAATAATGTGCCGCTCATCTAACTACATCAATTTATCTACACACTCTTAATAGCTTGTTCATCATCTAGTCCTCCTACCCGTGCAATATGCGGTGATGGCAATATAAATTCAACAGGTAATAAAATCTCTACGCCAAACACCAATTGAAATGGTGTGGCCTTATTCAACCTTTTATAAGTTTTCATATATTTCCAAAGTATAGTAGAGACTTTATCATCCCAGTATTTCCTCCCAACATCACATATTTTTGTGCCTTGACATACTCTTTAAAATCCTTGTACAAATTTTCCCACCAAAGGCCATCAATCACAATCTTTCACATAGTGACATCCCTAAGCGTAATGACCTCCTATAATTCCACCATGAGATTCTTCCATAATAGCTTCACACTCATGCTCCGAAAACATCGGTGCAAAACTTCATCATGTCTAGCTTTGTATAAATATTCACCTATCAACTGATAAGGTGCCACGTGTATTGCAAGCTACTTATTTTCTAATGTCTTCATCCCCTTAGACATCTGTCTAGTGCACAAGAATACTTGTAATATCCTCTAAATCTATGGGCACGTGGTTTAAATTGATTTTTTTGCATCGGGATTATGTCTTCAATGCTCTACGCATCCTCGCCATAATTAATTCTTGACAAATGGTCAGGTCATGAACTAATTTTCCATAGTTTAACAACTATAAACTCAAATTCTTGAAATAGTAAAATTCACCTAAAAATTTTCCCTTGCAAAACAAGATTTTTAACCAAATATTTAAGTGTCATATGATCTGTAAAGAAGATAAATGGTGTTGCCAATAAGTATTGTCTTAATTTGTGCGTAGCGCATAGATCATGGACAATGCCTCATGCTCAATAGTTGTATAATTTTGTTCCACATGTGTCAACTTCCTTCTTACAAAACAAATGGGGTGGTCTACAATTCCTTCTCCTCATTTTTCCAACACTGCGCTAATTGCCATCCCAAAAGTATCATCATGAACATAAAAGGGTTTGTCCCATGAAGTAAAGTGCAAAATAGGTGTAGTAGTAAGTCTTTCCTTAAATGTTTCAAATGCCTACTATTGTGCATCATCCCAAGAGAATTTTCCTTTTACTTTCAAAAATTATTCAAAGGGTGCGAAAATATTTGCACAGCCTTTCATGAATTTCCTGTAACATCTTGTATGTCCTAGGAATCTATGCACTTCACTTTGATTATTAGGTTCTTCAAAACCCAAGATTACATCTATCTTGGTTGGTGTTATCGCTAAATCACTACACCCTTCGAATGGCCAGAATGTGAACAAGACATTTGGTGTGATTCTATAACATGGGATCACATCTCAAGCTATGGGACTTCGGCTCGAGGTGAACCTCTAGAGAAGGCCGAATTCCTCTTCCTAAACTAAGTGCTATACTACTCCTAGTGCAATAAAATGGTTATCTAGACCTATACTAACATTTTCATGGGATTTAGGGAGATATATTTGCAGGAAATAAAACTATACTAGGGATGGTGATGCACCAAATAAAGGGTATTTCTATAATTTAGGAAAGGTTGTTTTTAAGAGGGTGTTATACACCACAAGCCAACTTCACCTATTGCAACCTAGAAAGGGTAAAAAAAATACCACAAACTAAGAAGAGTATGTTCCCTTTGTTAAACTCAAGTAGACAAAAAATCTTTTGGTCTTCCAGTGAAGAAGAATGAAACTGATAAGGGTGAATAAGCACCACAAATCAATTACATCTAATACTCCACCACTTGATAATCACATAACTCCTTGAACCTACAATGTAAACTTTGAACTTGCACAATGTACCTGCAAGCATGAGAAAGGCACACAAAAGTATATAATGATGAAAGGACTAAGAGTAGTCACAAAACACACATTTTATTGCTTCAATAACATGCAAAATGCATCGTTACATTCAAAAGAGGCAATATTTTCCATTACAATCTTGAAAGGAGGCTTGAAAGTTCCCTCAATCCACAAGGATAACCATCAAAAGAGGAAGGATTCTTGAAAATGTGCAAAAATGTCTAACTTTATCCAACTTGTATCACATGTCTAAGTTCTGCAACTAATGTGTGTAACCCTTTGGAATGAGATTCCAACTTACATTTATAGAAGAACTCTGTGAGAGAAGAGAGGACAAGTCATAAATTCCCAAATTCTGGGCACCTGGTCTTTATGATTGATTACATCATCGATTGCACCTACCCATCATGCTCAATAAATTCAAAAATTGAACTTATCCCCATTAATTAAAAATAATATTTTTAATAAAATATTTTAATAAAAAAATATTTTAATAAAAATAAAATAATGTTTGTTCTTGGGCCCACCCAAAGTTCATTTGGTGCTCTATAGGGGGTTTAGTGTTGACTCACCAACCATCTCATTGGCTATCTTGGTGAGCTGATTGATGAGTTCCTTCTTACATCGCAATGGGTTCAAACTTCCTACTTCACACTCCAACCTTTTCGACACCTTCACAACTCGCCGCCAATAACTTATTCCCCATTAACTCGATGACTCCTTATAATGTGACCACCCCACATTGAGTGAGTTCCACGTTGCAACATCTCCATTCAATGCATGTAATGCCAACCCACTTTGACCAAATCTCCTCATCCATTGCGTCGAGCTCTCCATATTTTACTCTGTCATGTGAATTGGGAATACTACCATGTACAATATTGAAGGCAACTTTAAAGTTCCTTCTATAACCTCCACTGATCTCCTTTGAACACGTTTACACCCTTCTTGTTAGTTGACTACTTAACTACCACCTTTAACATTGACTCGTCCATCGACTTGACACTTGACACCTTGATGCCTCCACCCAACCCTTGGGTGTATTTTTTTCATTGAATGAAATTTAACCTCATCAACCCAAGCACTAACTACTTAAGGAGCTCCTTTTTAACTTGAATGTTGTTTTGAAATCTATCAACTCATCGCCTTATTCACCGAGTGGCTCGAGGATCACCTCGCCATGTAACATGTTGACTATATCTCCCCATTGGGAAAGTCCCATTCGCATAGCTTGATTTGTTAACACATTACCATGGTGGGCCCGATGAGCCACAAAAACCACTTATGGTTTCCCACATACCAATTTGGTCATTTGGATCCAAATCTCCTTGATTGAATGAACATGGAACTCCCACCTCAACTTGCCATCAAACTCCTCACATTATGGCTTCCCTTTGAACTTCTCATGAAAATTTTCCCAACTCGCACAACGTGAGCTTGAGCTCGGTGAGCCTAAGAACTAGCTCGATTAGGTGACTCCAACATTTCTCCACGACACACGACTCGGTGGCATTCCACTGAGTAGCTCTATCTGACTCCATCAAGCGGAGCTAAATACTATCATTCCACGACTCGGACCTAGACCAATGCAACTCTACCACACACTTCAAACTTGTCTTCTAAAGTGAGCTTAGCCACACCGTCCAAGCACTCGGCCTAAAAAATCACTTTCCCATCACCGATTAGGGATCTTGATAGAATGCCGACATAACTCATTATTTTGGCAAGCCAACTCAACTCTCACTCCAAAATGTACTCACCTCATGCATCTACCGAATGATACATATGTTTTTTGAACTCACGAGCTCATCCAAAAACTCCATCATAGCAAGCTATATCTTACCTTAATGAGCTCGAATCGGCGTTGCAACATTGAGCAATCCCCTTAGTTCTTGTCAACAACTTCTCAATAAGAAACTCACTTGGCTTGACTCCTCATCTTCCTCATCCACTCGATGTCGCCTTCTATTCTATATTCGTGTTATTTGCAACATTTCTGCGAGCTCGGGAGATCGATCTTGACTTTCCTTTGTCCAAGAAAAGGGCATATATTGAGCCAACCTCCATATATTTCATTTGGTTCTATGTTATGCATCCACTCATAGTATGGCTAGGCGATCTGCTCGATCTCAAGCTCACCTTTGCATTTACTTCCAACTCAAACCTCGCGTTGAATGATTTATGTGCTACACCTAAAATTCTCTCGAACACCTCTGCATAAACGATGCTAGGATATTTACTCACGAGCTCACCATCGGTTTTAACTCAAAATCCCAAGCCCTTTGCATACGTACCCCAACATTGGTTCCTTTATCTAGCTAAGCTCTTTGCCACTTCCAAGCTCTTATGGTGATGCCATTCTATGACTCGTAGCCCCACCAAATGCATCACCTAAAGTTCCTTAAAACAATGAGCTTCCTTGAATATTAACTCATCCATGTAGATTCATTTCTCCTTACCTTCACATTTCCTTCTTATGGCTCGACGAGCTCACGATCCCAACTTGGTATTCTGAGTTACTTTCATAGTGACGTGATCTTCTCTCATCAACATATTCAACTATGAGCTCACTAGAATGAGCTTGACTTACACCATTCACACATATATCTTCTCATGATGAGAGCTCGTTAAGATTTTCCCTTTGATGACTCACCAGAGCCATGAGCCGACACTCCCCATTTTGTAAACCCCATCCTCGAAGCCATTTTATGTTCCATACTTGAATTAGTCCTTTAACTTGGACCGAGCTCCTTTGGATGATGTTTGTATTTCATCGACTCGACTTGAGCCATCTTCATGTTTTGACATGTTGAACCTTGAATCGGTGTTACGAGTTACTTTAAGTGACTAGATATTTGAGATTGAGGTCTAGCTCACTCGTAACCACTTCTCCTCGTGATGGTAGTAACCTGAGCTACTTCCTCATTGACTCATTCTTTGTACGCTGCTAGAGTCCAAGATACTCATGATTTAGGCCTTCCCGAGCTCCCAAAGATTCCCGTAAAATGCAAAGTAAGATCTATGTTTACCCTTTGAACTTGATCTCGAGTCTATTATATTACGGCAAGTCTCCTACATTTCATGCCTACTTAAAATCTCGATCCTAAGTTAGGAAAACTTTGTTACACTCTACACAAGCTTTGTTCAAACTTCATGATCACGCTACCTAATCAATCACTGCCGAGCTCGATTTGGGACTCACCATCATCCTTTGATGCATGATCACGTGCATGGATCGATGGGCCACTTCCTTCATTAAATTCTTGGCCCAACATCGAGTTGTGCACTTCAACTCGGGTCATCTCCCATGTAATTGGGCTCGATCTGCCAAGCCATCTTCTTGAACCTAATACATCGAGCCACCCCATGAAATTGGCCTTTGTCGATTTCCTCTTGAAATCCATCACGAGATCATTAATAATCCAACCCTCAAATGCATTTGTGATAACATTAATTTTCTTGATATATAGGCCTCCGACTCATTCAATCATTTTAGCCTGGTGAGCCATTTTAGATATAACTATGGTGTTTTCAACATTTGATTTTGATAATGTGAACATAATAAGACCTCCTCAACATAATTTATCAATTTTAATTAATTTATCTCTATGATGAATGAAAGTGGGCCCACCAAAACCAATGTTTCATTTTGAGCACAACCTAAACTTCCAAAACCTAAGAAAGGAGAAAACAACCTAAAATGATTCTGAAATGGACTGGAATACTACACATGTTCCTAAAGCAAAAAATATTTCCTATATGCCCAAAGTTCTCCGTGAATACCTTTCTCAACACCATAGCATAATAGGACCCCGTTGTCCAATTTTGTCATGTGTGTAAAATTGGATAACATTTTTGGTGACCTCTTGGGGATGATTGCCTACTAAGCATGATTCCAGTAGCCTTAAGTCATCCATTGGGAATGGAGTCAATATTGGAATTTTGAAGATGATATGACCTTCTGTGATACATGATTTTGAACTTTCCAGCAATACTAGGTAGGAAATGTACTGAAATCGGTAAATGCTCGACATCTACAGTGTAATGTGGAATTTTGGATGAAACATCTGAGGATTTGGGAATATCCTAAAACTTTCTTTGAAAATTTGAACCTTATCCTCCTTGAAAAACTCCAATGGTGATACAATGTGTAGAAAGAACAACACAAAACACAACAATAAGGAAAGAAAAACGAACAACAATGTAGAAAAAGAACTTGGAGGAAAACACCTAAATAAATTATACATGGGGTGGAATGATCTCAAAAGTAAGATTTGAGATGTATCCCATTCACATGAATGGGAAGTTCTTATCTATTGAGCCTAGAAAGATGAAATGAATTCACCTATTTGTAACTCGTGATAATGTATGGACAACTCCAAAGAGCCTCAAATCTGGCATGTTTGCTTGGTTTGGCTCTATCTTCATCCCATTTTAGAAATAAATATCCCTCTTGAAAATTCCTATCAAACTCCTTCTTGTCAAAATATTTCTTAACCTGAGCCTGATGTTTCTCCAAAGTCTTCATAGCCTTGTTTTATACTTCTTATAACTCCATGAGCTCAGCAAACTTGACTATCAGAGGATCACTCTTCATAACCTCAATCAGATGAGCTAACCGAATAAGGTAACTCCGAGGAGAGTGGAAGTTTTTATTCTCTTCCATATATAAGCATGATAGGAGAATTTTTGATGGCCCTTTTAGGTGTGATCCAATCTACCCATAAGGTAGTTTTAAGGTGTGTGCCAAGTCCTCTGTTAGTCTCCATTGTGCACTTGATAATCCTTGTGAGATTATTGTTACTAGAATCAACTAATCTATTTCCTTATAGCTAGTAATTGGATGAAGTTTTGAGTTAAAATCAATTATTAACATCCCATTCACTCAAATCCATACCAAGAAAATCCATTGTGTTGTCTGTAATGACTGTAAATGGAACACCGAACCTTGTCATTATACCTTCCAAGAAATCAAAAACTTCCTTCTCATTGCTCTCCTTCAATGCTACTACTTATGTCCATCGAGTAAAATAGTTCATTGCAGTAAGGACCCATTTATATTTGTCATTGGATGGAGGATTAATCATTCAATGAAATCCAACCCCACTAAACAAAGGGTTGGTCTACTTGAAGCTGGATGTAGTGGAAGATCTGCCAACTTCTTCTTCCCAATGAAAAGGCACATTTCTCGCACTTCCTTACCTAGAGATGGACATCTTTGAACAAATCTAGCTAGTGGTAACCGACTCGCATGATCTTGATAGTAGTTGTTCATGCAGAATAATGTCCTCCAAATATGCAATTACGAAACCCTTCTAGTATCTTACTTACCTCTTCTAGTCCCACGCACCAAAGGAGAACACCGTTCAAAGTTCACAGGATATATTCTGAGAAAGGAAAATCTTCATTTTGGAAAACCATTCAACTTGATCATTACCTTCATTATTGTTTAGGAGCGTCACATCCTCATCACCTTTTGATTCCATGTATGCAGCAAGTTATTGAAACAAACCTTTTCACTGAAAATTTTGGTAACTTTATCAAACCTGGGGTTCACCAGGGTGGGAGCTTGAGAAATGGTCATTTTGATGGCTTCAAAGCTCTCCCTTCCTTCCTTTGTCCATGAGAATGAAATATTTTTCTTCAACATGGTTGTCGGTGTTTTAGTCAATGCTACAAATTGAGGGATGAATCTCTGCATGAAATTTATGGTTCATAGAAAACTCTAGAGACCCTTCTTGTGACTTGGGAGAGATAAAGAAATAATCAAACGGATGCTGGCTGGATCAATAGAAATTCATTCCGCTAAAAAATCATGCCCAAACAACTTTCCTTCGTGCACTACAAAATTACATTTCTTAGGGTTAAGTGAAACTTCAAATTCCCTACATATGCGGAAAACCTTCCTTAGATGAGTGATGTCATCTTCTTCATGCTTAGAGTATACATTTATATAATCAAGGTAAACCAAGATGATATCGTTGATTAGTCCCTTAAATTCCATGTCCATGGCTCTTTGGAAAGTAGCCCCAACATTGGATAATCTAAATGGAATTTTTGTAAGCATACGTGCCCCACTTGGTAGTGAAATTTGTTTTGAGTTGATCAGATTCTTGGACCAGAATTTGATTGTAACCTGAATATCCATCGAGAAAAGAAAATATTTGAGATCCTGCCACCATTTAAACGATTTTATCCATTGATGGGAGAGGATAATGATCTTTTAACGAGGCACGGTTCAAATCCCTAAAGTCCATGCATAACCAAATTTCTCCATTCTTCTTTCTTACAGGACCAAATTGGCTACCCAAGAGGAATGATTAATAGGAAAAATTATACAAGCCTCGATGAGTTTGGTTAGCTCCTTTCTCATTAGTGGCTCAATTTTGGGATTAATTGTCCTCTGTTTGACGGAGACTAGCTTGACATTAGGATCCAATTCGATGGTTTGTTGTGCTAGACATGGATCAAAACCACATAGGTATTTGTAGCTCCATGTAAAAAAATCATTATATTCTTGACAAAGTTTGAAAAAATCCTTTTCCTTTTCTGGGGTACACACTTTACCAATCTTCAAAAACTTTTCATTTGCTACCTCGAGTTCCTCAAAGTCTTCTTCTTTGACCGCCATGTTAGAGCTTGGTCTTTTGGCTTGATTGTCTGAATTGAATATGGATTCTAGAGTAATTAAACCTTTTGATAGCTTGTTTATTTTCAATTGTATGATTTGATTACCATATGATTTTTGCAACTTATCTTGATTTTTTGCAGCAAACTCCACCTCTTCATGTAGAAAAAGGATAATTTTTTTGTCACTATCAAACACTTTCCAACTACTCACATTATCAAGAACTACAAGTCAAACCACCATTTTGACATATTTCCACCCTTCTTTCATGATATCAACAGGTATGTCATATTGTGATCCAATTGTAGAAATCCTATCAACATCTTGATTTTGATTTCTAGGAACCGCGTGGATCCCAAAATATTCAAAATATTCAATCAAATCCCAGACTTAGTTCTTTTATGATCTTAAAAGATCATGTTTGGATGCACTGCGTGGTGTCACTTCATGAACAACTAACACACTTTGTCACCAAAAACATTCAGGAGTTGATTTCCTTCTTCTGAGCTAGCTGAATTCCTTACACAAGGGCCTTGTATTCAACAACATTGTCAATGTAGCTGAATTACATCTAGAAAGATGAGAAGTACTTATCCCATTCTAGAGAAATTAACATAACACCAGCACTAGATCCATTATTACTCCTCGAGCCATCGAAAAACCATTTCCACATTCCTTCATAATTGTTTTGTGTTTTGATAAGTTGTGGTATGATCTTACCTTCTTCATGGATGCAGTACGTACCCAATCTCATCTCCTCCAAAAGAAGAAAACCATATTATTCCTCTACCAACACATTAGCAAGGGGATCAAATCGATGATCTCCACTCACTTCATCCAACACAATATCGGGGACTTCTTCAACAAGAGTAGTTGGTTCATAATCAACATCTTCTTCTTTTGGATCATCGATGGTATAATTCCCATTTATAGAACTATCAATGCGGGGTTTGACATGATTATGGAAGATTGATTCTACCCTTATAGTCACTTTGGTTATGTATCAAGTCCTAAGAATCATATGTGACCAATTGGCTGATAGATAACCGTGCATCTTGGCAGTGAAATCTTGTGATAGGAAGATGGAAAAGAGAGGAGGGAGATAAATGACTGATATGTCTTAGGTGAATGAAAAAATTGAGCATGCATGGATGGTAAGTTGAATTACTTTGATAACTCAATAGTTTTAACAAATATGTTATTGAGATGAAAAACTCCCCTTATGCTAACATATTATATGTCTAAATACGTCGTAATTTATTTGGACATGACCGAGCGATGGCACCATAATCGATCATAAAATTATGTACCAGGTGATCACCAATGATCAGGGAAATATAGAATGGTGGTGGTTTGTTCACTTTAGAAATAATTTTCCCTTCGGTTGACTCAAATTCATAGTAGTTTTACCCCACGACCCGATGATTCGTCGGTTGTGAAAAAAATGTTTAGATCCTCTCGCAACAAGTTTATTTGAGAAGGGATTGAGAGTGCATCACACATAGTAACACTAAGGTTGGTCTTATTCATTTGTTATACAATGTTGAAGGGGATTTCTCCTAATTTTTGAACATTTCTTTAAGCATTAGAATCCTCTTTTGGAAAGTGCTTGTTGGGTACTATGATGCCTGAAGAATCTTCTTTCCTTGCATCTTGGCTAGCAGGTGTTTCTGGTAGTTTATTTCCCACATATTTACCAACCACTTCTTATGTATGAGGTTGTGAAGTGGATGCTTGATTTTCTTTGGAAGTTTGAGATTCCATTTCTCTCTTTTTAGAATGAGTGTTTTCCACCTCGATGAGGAATCGTATTCAACCCAGTAAAACAATGCACGAGAACACCACTGGTGCATTCTTCAATCTAAAGGGCATCACTATATATGAAAAACTTCCCCACTCGGTGGTGAAATTTGTCTTTTCTTGATCTTCCTTCACTATGCACACTTGATGATACCCGACAATAAAAGAGTGTATCTTTTGCCTAGCAACTCCTTAAGAATCTCCTTTGTGAATGAGGTGGGAAAAGGATCAATAACACATGCAACATTAAGTTCCCTATAATCCACACAAATCCTTATCCTCCCATCCTTCTTAATGTTTATTACCATAGGGCTAACCCATTTAGATTCCTCAATTGGCTCAATTATACCGGACTTTAGAATGTTATCAATTTCTTCCTTTACCTTGACACACAAATTAGGATTCATTTTATAGGGTCTCTTCCTAATTGGGTGTGCACCTTCTTTAAGTTTGATTCTCATCTCACTAAAAGAATGGTATACTCCTTTTAAGTCATGATATCTCTGTGGAAATAAGTCTTGAAAGTCATGCAAGAGTTCAATGATCTTAGCCACTTCCTGCTCTGACCAATAATCACCAATAATGGCCTCTTTAGGCTCTATATCTATTCAATATTAAATTTATTAATTTTCATAGGCTCATGATACGCGCGTGCCTTTGTATATCTGTATCCATCACCTTTTGCGTACATTTATCGTGTTTAATATCTAGGTTATTATCCTCATCGTCATCATGATCATTTATCATGCATACCCATTTACCCTTTTAATTTTCTTCCCAGTGCGAGACCATTTCTTCTTCCTCAGTCTCTCCAAGGTCAAGGAACACCTCTAAATCCAACTCTCAAAACATATCTATCATAATTTCTTTAACCTAGAGAACTATCTCCTAGAGTAAGGTGCTTCATAATCCGTAGTGCTTCATTTACCAAAGGCTTTGTATAAAAGTAATCAAAAGTGTTAATCATACCCGAGGTCATCTCCTACCAATTAGTTTTTCTCTTTTCAACTCTGCATGAACATACCATGCGCACACACATCCCCTTAAAGTAGAGTAAAACTTATGCACCCTGGAGTGATTATAGAAATGCCTCATGGCCCTTTATCCAAAGTTTCTAAAAATCTCGGGACGTGATGTGATGCAGGGGACTTCTCATGAAATTCACATATTTGAGAGGGTACATTTCTCCTTAGGAACCTAGTAGAAAAGGTGATTCTCACTTCTTTCCATTCCAATAGGTTTTCTCTATGTGTAGTCCACCAACGTGTTGTTGTCCTACGTAGAGTATATACTAGCATATTTCTTCTATCTCCTTCATTCTTCCACTAGACTTCCATGATGCGTAGAAATAGATCAAGGTTCCCTTCACCAGTGTACCGAGGCACCTGGTTATAACTTAAATGCCTAACCATGTGCGGTCGATCATGTGAGTAACTATGTTCTTGATATCTCACCCAAATACTTCATATGTTCCATGTGCCCAATTGTCACAAGCAATACTTGTGGTATCACTAACTAACTGAACATCATCCCACTATATCACTCCTTCCTTAGATGGCTTAGTTACATCAGGGTCTCTGATTGTGCACACATATATCATGTTCAAGTCCTCTTCTCTCAAAGGCTTAAAATATAGAGCATCCTTTGCATCTATCAAAGGTATAATGATGTGCTCTTCCTTGTTCTTAAAGCTAATGTACCCTTGTTGAAGCACAAATTTGCATTATTCTCATAACACCAGGGTTACCCAAGTAGTTCAAGGAAGTTATGCGCTTACTGCTTTAGCTCGATAATTCAAAGTCCCCAGTAAACTTGGCCCCTGAATTGTAATAGTTACATCCTTTAGTACTCCAATAAGATTATCCTAGTTCTATTTTCCATGTACAACACATTCAAAGAAGGCTGCAATGGTGGTCTCCCCATATGATTCTAAGCATCAACATGAGTACATTAACTTCTAAAAGCGTATCTATAAAATTTTTCTCAAAATCCATCCATCTATGATTGCATTTAGTGTAATATCCTTATCATACTCATGATTATGTGGGGAAAATTTGCATGAAGTATTTGCCTCTCATGCTCAATTACTGCTGTCCTCTCAATTTTTCCACCCTTTTGAATCTAATTTCGTGAAAATTGGAGCCCTGCCATAGAAGAAATTCATGTTTTAAACTCCTTAGATGCTCGTTTTCATTTCCCACAACGTTTTAAATCAAAATTTCCTCAGTTTGCTGTTGTTAAAACATTTTACCTATTTTCAATGGATGGGAAATGATTTTAGTTCTTATTTTATGCATTTGGAATGCGTGGGACCTTGCATCTTTCATTTTTAACCTTTTTGTAGAGAAAGAAATTCTTCATTGGGAGCAAAAATGGTGTTTTCCCATTTCCTACAACTTCCTACATTATTTTCCCCATCAAATTATTGCTCGAAAAGGTGAAGCTATGCATTTTCTTCTCATTGGATGCATCCGGATGGGTTTCTTTTTGAACTTATCACTTTTGGTGATTTTGGAAAAAATGTCAAATTTGCCCCACATCCCCGCGGTCCTAATTGGCTAGAGTAGTTTTGGTGGAATTTTAGGGTGATGGATCCATTTTATTCTCTAAGGAATTACGGTGAAAGGGTGAAAAGTTCTAAAATGACTTACATCCCTATAGTGAATCGAGATAGGGACACGTGGCCATTTTCTAGTTCATATGCACTTTGGCATACCGACGGATAACTTTAGGAATTTTAGCTTTGTTTCCACAAAAGGCGAAAAGTTCTAAAATGACCCGCAGCCCCACTCATGTGAAGGGATAAATTTTGAGTTGAAGTCCGCAATGAATCAGAAAGGTACACGTGGCCTACATTGAAAAGTCAATGGCAGAGAGATGGACTTTTGGGGAAAAGGTTAGAATTTTCCCCCTTTTCAAAATACATAAAGTATAAAAGAGAAGCTCATCTCCATTTCCAATCAGGGTTTACCATGCATTCATGTTAAAAAAGTCACAGTGGGCCAGCAGTGAAAAATGAGAAGTTGAGTCGTGACCTCATTTCCGATTAGGGTGTGCCTCGTGTCTGACCTTTGGCGGGGATGCGGAGGGGCGGAGAAAATGAGAAATTGCACTTTTTCTCCCAAATGTCTGAAAATGAGGATTTTTCCCAGGGCCATCATTTCTTGGAGCTTGCCACGCATAGGGTCCAATTTCAAAGCTAACAAAGGGAAAGAGTGGCCAAAACACACTCATTTGGTTTTTGATGCCATTAATGAACCAGAGCTCCAAATAATACAAATGTGAACCATTCTTCATTCTTCTCTCTTTGTTTCCTTGTCATTTATTCATGAGATGCATTTTTGGTTTGTTGTGGAGCCAAATCGATAATTTTAAAGGGATGTAAAGTTTGATTATCAAAAAAAAGAGTTTATCGGGCATATGCAATAAAAAGGGGAAAACTTACTAGTAAGCACTTGAGTGCTATGAAAGTGGTTAAAAGGTGGAAATGACAAGACCACATAAAGAAGAAAATCATGAGATATCCCTACTTTAAAGTAATCATGCTCGAACACCGGAAATATTCACCTTTTTGAACCTCTAATTTTCATGAGTGCGTTAGTTTCATGTCACTTTCCAAAAGTGGATCTGTAACAAACATTATTCCTTTTGGATATTCTTTTCTTGAGGACAAAGTATGGATGTACACAATTGTTATAAGAACATGTTTTGGCCATGGAAAAAGGGATTTTGGTTTTACGGGAGCGTTGCAAATTTGGAAGTGATTCAATATAGAAGCTTTCTTTCTCATTTCCTCTGTTATATATATATCTCTCTCTCCTTGCTCGATTCAATGGATCATTTGTCTTTGCATTCAAAAGAAAATTTGTGTTCTTGTCTGTGTAATCTTTAGAACTTTGTGTCTATAGATTCCCATTGGTGATGAAGTGATTGATCTTTTTCCTATATTTTCTTGGTTCAATGTGAGTAAGGATATATTCTGCTACATATATCTCCTAAAAACATTGTTTTTATTCTTCCTTCTTCATCTCTCTACTCTTGCAATCCTTCGTATTGATAATATTTTAAGTATGAAAACATTCCAGAATATCGGGGTCAAACATTGAGAGTTGTATATTTGTACATTTGTTTTTCTGATTTCAATAAGGGAACCTCTCCCATTAAAGAGGAGGACACACTTATCCACATTGTTGTTTTAGCCATGTTCCATTCTAAAACCCAACAATTTTGGTGACTCTCTTTGGGAATTCATTGTAAATGGATTCTAGTTTTTGAATAATGACTTGTTGATCATCTTTGATATGATGAATCCAAGATACAATCGGGGTAGAAGAACCCTTAGGGAATAAGACCCTCATTTCCAACTTACGGATCATTAAGGTCTCTCTCTCCCTTCATCAATAAAAATAAGAGGAACAAGATCTGCAAGCACTCCTCTTCTAGAGACAAAACTTCTAGGAGTGACATCCCTCAAGATTAAATCAATCCTAATTTTCATGCTTTGATTCTCTTTGGTATTTCAATTCCTCTCCAAATAATCTTTCTAAGGATGGCAGCTCCCTGCCTTGGGGCCAAAGGGTTAGGCCTCTTATTCTTCCCACCATTGTATGAATTTCCTAGAGGAAATAGAAAGAATTTCCCTAAATTCAGAGGTGATGGGAAGGTTCATCCAGATGAGCATATTGTGGCCTTCATTGTTGCTTGTGGTGTTCTCGAAGTTGAACATGAGGATATATCTATTAGAATTTTTGTAGAGACATTGTAAGATAATGCTGCTGATTGGTTTTATCATCTCCCTACTAGATCCATCACCAATTAGAACACCATGATGACCCAATTTGAGTAGTGTTTCAAACCTGCTGAGGATGTACATGCCCTCTTGGCCTAGATTTCTCAAATCAAGAAAGAGTCACATGAGCCCATGAGGGAATTTGTGGCCAAATTCAATAGGCTGGTTAACAAGATCCCACAAAACACACACCCTATGGATCAGATTCAAAGATGTTTCTTCCTCAATGCTCAACTTCCTGAAGTGAGCTATGCACTTAGGAGAGATAATCTTGCCACTTTAGATCTTTGATACGAGATTTTCTGTCAATGTTGTAGATGATGTGATCATGTATGGCAAGCTAAGGAAAGAATCATCCAAATCCAAAGCATCTCCTTCTTCCAAATCTTCTCCTGGAGATAATGTAGATCGGTTAGTACGAAACTTTTTAATGATCTCATTGCTCTCAAGAAGCGATTATGACATGCTCCTTATCAAGATGTTCCTAGGAAGAAATTTCAGCCAAGGAATTGATTGCCCTCTCCTCGAGACTATATTGGTGATTGAAGGTCCACCTATTAAAGTTCCAGTCAATGCAACATGTGAAGTGCTGGAGCCTGATGAAGAGGAGGATAATGAAATCGAGAAAAATATGAAGAGGAAGTTGATGAAGAATTAGAAGATTTGAGTGGATTTCATGTCCATTTTCTCATCACTTTGAAGGTATAGATGAAGAGGATGATTATGAAGATAGAGTTGCAGATATGAACAATGAATCATATGCTGTCATGACTCATGAGCAAGCCAACAAGAAGGAGAAAGTGGTGCAGCCTGCTAAAAGATCTAAGGAGCCTCATATAGCCATTCCAGTTATTGCAAGGAGAGGAGCTCCTATTCCAAATTATTCCACACCCAAGGTAGGTTCCGTTGTTCCTTCCTCCTCTATTTCTACTCCTAAAACTTCTTGTCCTTCAAATGATAGAGTTGATAAGTCAAAAGTTTCATCTACTCCTATCAATGATGCTCCATCTACCTTTGGTTCTTTTGACATTATTGACCATCTTAAGAAAACTAATATTCAGATCTCAAAAGCCGAATTCTACCAAACCCATCCCAAGGCCCTTTGCTAAGATGGTAGACTTTGTAAAATCCAAATCCAAGCCTTCATCCCCTAGTTATAAAGGTATCTTGCCTACTCCTTCTCCTTCATCTCAACCAAGCCTTGTGGTAGAACTCACTTCATCGATGAGAATATCAAACCATTTTATGTCACTCTCCTCATGGCTGGCCACAAACTTAGCAATTGTGTTATTGATTCTGGTGCTTCAGATAATGGGATGTCTGCTAAGGTAGCTCATGCCCTAGGCTTAACCCTAACCCTCACTTTTGGTTCATGTTACTCAATGGAAAGTAGAGAAGTGCCATTGGTTGGAAGGATCAAGGATGCATAAGTAGCCTTTACTACTTTACCAGACAAGAGAGTTTTAGCCATGATTTTGGTATTTGATATTCCCCCTTCCTACGACATCTTCTTTGAGTAGGAATTTTTACAAAGATGTAAGAGGAGAAATCATGATGGATTGGTCACATGATCTTATTCCAGTAAATGGGAAAATGAAGAAGCTACTGTTTGAGAAACAAGCTAAATATATCGTGCAAAAAATATATGACCCAAAGGCACAAATACTTTATGAGGACATTGGTCATGGTAACTACATGATCATGTCACAAGATGAGGCTAACCATCCTAAGGAAGTGCTTCTTGATCCTAATGGTGTTTGGATTTTGGAATTTGATGGGAGATGCTCCTCAGCTGGTTATGGAGCTGGTGTGGTGCTTATTTCTCCTGAAGGGAAAATTCATCCTTTCTAAAGGAAACTTCATCCTTTCTCCTTCAAGTTCCAATTCGAAAACACAAATAATACAACTGAGTATGAGGCTCTCATCCTCGGTTTAAGCATGGAAAAAGAGATGGGGATCAAGAATCTCCTTGCTTTTGGAGATGCATAGCTGATTGTAAAACAAGTCAGATATCTCTTTCAAGTGAAGAATAGAAGGTTGAAACATTACATGAATATGGTTTGGGATTCCATTGAGTTCCTTGATACCTTTTCCATTGAAGCTATGCCAAGGGAAAGAAACACTAGGGCTGATTCCTTAGTTATCTCGAGGTCTCTGCTGATCCCTCATCCAAATTTCTCCCAAGATAAATTCACCATTGAGATGATTCATAGGCCTAGTGTGCCTGAAAATGCAAACAATTGGCAGGTCTTTAATGATGATCAACACTTGCTTTCCTTCCTTGAACTCAGAGATAATTTTGACCAGCTATACTTTGAAGGAAGTGGAAATCTTCCTAGAGAGTGTGTGCCCCCAAATGAAGAAGATAACCAAGAAGAAATGGATCATGATGGCTGCATAAAACTAAAAGGTAATAAGATACCTAAAGGGCTGGTAAGTTTGGAAGAGTTATTTGATAAACATGATAGGTACATCAAGTCCAAAACTTCCAAAGGAGCTCAGCAGTTTGCTGAATATGAAAAGATAAACATTGGGAGTCTTAATGAACCTATGCTGGTAAACATTGGAAAGTGTTGCACATAAGAGGAAAGGGAGAAAGCAACAAATATGTTGAAAAGATATGCTAATGTTGTTGCATATTCTTATGATGACCCCAAGGATTTTCAGCTAAAAGAGATGCAACATTTCATTCCTCTAAAACCTGGGATCAAGCCCTTCCAGCAAAAGTAGAGGTAATATAACCCTAAAATTGCTGATACAATCTTTCAAGAGATCCAAAAGTTATTAAAGGCTAAGATCATTTTCCCCATTCACCATTCAACACAGATTGCTAATATTGTGTCTATCGGAAGAAGAATGGCAAGATCTAGATTTGTGTTGATTTTAGGAATTTGAATCAGGCCTCTTTGAAGGATAATTATCCTCTCCCCGTAATGGATCAAGTGTTGCAAGATGTTACAAATTTAGAAATGTTGTCCATGCTTGATGGATTCTCAGGATATAATCAAGTAGAAGTAAGTCTTCAGATCAACATAAGACTACCTTTACCACTCCTTGGGGCACCTTTTCTTACAGGATAATGCCTTTTGGCCTCATCAATGCTGGTGCCACCTTTTAGAGGGAAATGGACTTGGCCTTTGGCATTCTCAAGGAAAAATGCATAGTTGTATACCTTGATGATCTGACTGTGTTTTCAAAAACCGAGCTGATAATTTCCAACACCTTAAAAATGTCCTCCAAAAGTGTAGAGCATGGCATCTCCTTGAATCCCAAGAAATATATCTTTTGTGTCACCGAGGGAAAATTATTGGGACACATTGTCTCCAAGGAGGGAATCAAGATTGATCCAGAAAGAGTCTAGGTAATTCAATGATCCCTCTCCCCACAAGCAAGAAGGGTGTGCACTCTTTCTTTGGCAAGATCAACTTCTTAAGAAGATTCATACTTGATTTTTCTGAACTTACTTTGAACATAGCCCACATGATGAAAGGGAAGAATAACTTTTGGTTGGTCCTCTGAAGGAAAGGTTGCATTTGAAGACATCAAGAGAGCTATAGCAAAGACTCCAATCTTGGCATGCCCTGATTATAGCAAAGACTTCATTATCTATTGCTATGCTACTGAAAGTACTCTAGCTGCTATGTTAACCAGGAGAATGTTGAAGGTCATGAAATCCCCATAGCATTCATGAGTTATATTTTGAAATCCCATGAGATGAAGTAAACCATGAAGGAGAAAAATTCTTTTGCAGTGGTCAAAGCTATGAAGCAGTTTCATTTTTACATCCTCAACTCCCATTCTATTGTGCTTGTGCCTGATACAACTATTAAATCCATTCTTACACAACAAGAATTTGTAACCAAGAGAGGAAATTGGGTAACCAAAGTTTAGGTGTATGATCTTGACATCAAACCCACCAAGCTAGTTTGAGGAAAGGGCTTATATGAACTCATTGCTAAAGGAGATGATGTCAAATTTTCCGAGGAATTTGATATCCTGTTGTTCTTTTCCTCGGCTAAAGCGACGAATGGTATCTTTGGCATTGCACACTTTCTTACTTATGGAGAATGTCCATCCCATTTGAGTTCGAGGATAAGAGAGCCATCAAATTAAGGTCTGCGCAATATGTGTTGTGGGAAAATGCGGTGTTCAAATGAGGCATAGATGGAAGGTTTTGAAATGTGTTGACAAAGAGCAAAATAAATTATTCTCAACCTTTCACGACTAGGCTGTGGAGGTCATTTCTCTTCTATTGTCACATCCCACAAAATCCTCTGTGTTGGATATTATTGGCCTACCTTGTTCAAAGATGCATCAAAGTGGGTAGGCAAGTGTGAAGCATGTCAAACCTTTGTTAGAATACCGAATTGGATGCTTTACCTCTTAAACAAGTGGTGATTGAGGAGCCTTTTCAATGGGGTTTGGACTTCATTGGGACACTCAATCCACCTTAAGTGTAGGGCATACTCATGTTTTGACTACCGGTGATTATTTCACCAAGTGGGTGGAAGCCATTCCAGTTAAAAGTACTACTTCTGAAGTAGTATGCAACTTCATCAAGGAGCACATCTTAATAAGGTTTGGGATACCAAACAAGATTGTCACTAATAATGCTTCCAATTTTTCTTTTGCTGAAATGATGGATTTCTGCTATGGCTAAGGCATTTTCCTTTCCCACTCTTGATTACTATCCCCGAGGAATGGGCAAGTAGAATCAACTAACAAGAACTTGGTCACCATTTTTAGAAGCTTGTTAATGAATCTTAGAGGAATTGGCATAAGAAATTATATGATGCTTTATGGGTGAGATATGATTACACCAAAGAGAGTCATTAGAATTTCTCCTTTTCAAGTGGTATATGGAGTTGAAGCTCTCTTGCCGGTGACATTGGAACTGCCCGACCTTACATTTTATGAAGGCCATTAAGGATACCAAATTTACCAATTCATTGGACAAAAGAATTATGTACCTCTAGAAGTTGAATGAAGACATATTGCAAGTGGTTGATAGAATATTAGCTCATCAACTCAAGGTAAAATATTTGCTTGAAAAAAGGCTAAACCTTAAGAACTTTTCAAGTGGGAGATAGTGTTCTTCTTTGGGAAAAGGCATGAACCTCAAGGAAGCTATGGTAAATTTGATTCCCTTTGGCTTGGTCCTTTTAAAATTAGACATTTTGCTTGTGAGATCTCTTTTTACCTAGATTACATGGATGGTTCTCCTCTCCCACTTCCTTATCTTGGGAAATTTTGAATTTTTTCAAAACTTAGGATTTTAGCGGTCCCTCTGTACATTTTATATAGTTTTTTTTTTTCTTGTTTCCTTGTATGCGTTGTCTTTGTGTTGATATTACTTTTTGACTCGTTTGCCCAATGGATAAGGTAATGATCTGTTCATCCCCAGAATTCTCTAAGGTTCTTGATTTTGCCTCTTTCCTCTACCAAATCATCCCCAGAAGGAGCTAATTGTTGTCCTCTCAATTTTCCCCACACTTTCAAATCTAATTTCATGAAAATTGGAGCCTTGCCATAGAATAAATTCGTGTTTTAAACTCCTCAGATGCTCGTTTTCATTTCCCATGACGTTTTTAATCAAAATTCCTCAATCTACTACCATTAAAATGTTTTACCTATTTTCAATGGATGGGAAATGATTTTAGTTCTTATTTTATGCGTTTGGAATGTGTGGGACCTTGCATCTTTCATTTTTAACCTTTTTACAGAGAAAGAAATTCTTCATCGGGAGCAAAAATGGCATTTTCCTGTTTCCTGTAACTTCCTACATTCTTTTCCTCGTCAAATTCTTGCTCAAAAAGGTGAAGCTATGCGTTTGCTTCTCATTGGATGTGGCTGGATGGGTTTCTTTTTGAACTTATCACTTTTGGTGATTTTGGAAAAAATGTCAGATTTGCCCCGCATCCCCGCCGGTCCTTGATTGGCTAGAGCAGTTTTGGCGGAAGTTTGGGGTGATGGATCCATTTTATTCTCTAAGGCATTACGGTGAAAGGGTGAAAAGTTCTAAAATGACTCGCATCCCCATAGTGAATCAGATAGGGACACGTGGCCATTTTTCAGTTCATATGCGCTTTGGCGAGATCGATGGAGAACTTTAGGAATTTTATCTTTGTTTCCACAAAGGGCGAAAAGTTATAAAATGACTGTGGCCCTGCTCATGTGAAGGGATAAATTCTGAGTTGAAGCCCACAGTGAATCAGAAAGGGACATGTGGCCTACGTTAAAAATTCAATGGCGAGAGGCATGGACTTTCGGGGGAAAGGTTGGAATTTTTCCCCTTTTCAAAATAGATAAAGTATAAAAGTGAAGCACATCCCCATTTCCAATCAGGGTGTGCCATGCGTTCATGTTAAAAAATTCACAGCGGACCGATGAAGAAAAATGATAAGTTGAGCTGCAACCTCATTTCCAATTAGGGTGTGCCACGTGTCTGACCTTTGGCGGGGATGTGGAGGGGCGGAGAAAAATGAGAAATTACACTTTTTCTCCCAAATGTCTTAAAATGAAGATTTTTCCCAGGGCCATCGTTGCTTGGAGCATGCCACGCGTAGGGTCTAATTTCAAAGTTGGCAAAGGGAAAGAGTGGCCAAAATGCTCTCATCTAGTTTTTGACACCATTAACGAACCCGAGCTCAAAGAATACAAATGTGAACCATTCTTCATTCTTATCTCTCTCTATTTCCTTGTTGTTTATTCATGAGATGAATTTTGTTTTTTGTGGAGCCAAATCGATAAGTTTAAAGGGATGTAAAGTTTGATTATCAGAAAATAGAGTTTATTAGGCATACCTGATAAAAAAAGGGGGAAAATTTACAAGTAAGCACTTGAGTGCTATTAAAGTGGTTAAAAGGTGGAAATGGCAGGACCACATAAAGAAGAAAATCATGAGATACCCCCTGCTAAAGTAATCATGCTCGAACACCTGAAATATTCACATTTTTGAACCTCTAATTTTCATGAGTGCGTTAGTTTCATGTCACTTTCCAAAAGTGGATCTATAACAAACATTATTCCTTTTGGATATTCTTTTCTTGGGGACAAAGTATGGATGTACACGAATTGTTATAAGAACATGTTTTGGCCATGGAAAAAGGGATTCTAGTTTTCTGGGAACGTTGTAAATTTGGAAGTAATTTAATACAGAAGCTTTCTTTCTCATTTTCTCTGTTATATCTCTCTCTCTCCTTGCTTGATTCGATGGATCATTTGTCTTTGCATTCAAAAGAAAATTTGTGTTCTTGTCTGTGTAATCTTTAGAACTTTGTGTTTGCATATTCGCATTGGTGATGAAGTGATTGATATTTTTCCTATATTTTCTTGGTTCAATGTGATTAAGGATATATTCTTCTACCTATATCTCCTGAAAACATTGTTGTTTTCTTCCTTCATCATCTCTCTACTCTTCCAATCCTTCATATTGATAATCTTTTAAGTATGAAGACATTCCAAAATATCGGGGTCAAACATTGAGAGTTGTATATTTGTACATTTTTTCCCTGATTTCAATAAGGGAACCTCTCCCATTAAAGAGGAGGGACACGTTTATCCACGATTGTGGTTTCTAGCCATGTTCCATTCTAAAATCCAACAAGTACCTACACGCAATAATTTTTCTCTTAATCATTATCCTAACAAAGGGATGATATTATCCTAGAGAAACATTATACATACCTCCTTCAAGTCATCCATGTCCTTCTATGGGATTTCAACCTTCTTTTCTCTATCCGTCACATGCACCTGCTCCTTTGGGATTTGAATCTCTCCTTTCGGTTCCATGATAACATCAATAATCTCTAGTAAACCTCCTTCTGATGTGCAACATCTGAATACTTTACATTTATCACTTCTTGATTTGTTATAGTCAGATTATACTTTGGAGGTTCACATGCACACGCAGCCTCAACATGTGTAGTAACTAAAATAGGTAACTCAGGAGTAGGTGCTACCTTCGGCATCCATTGATATTGAACTGTGCATTGTACCTTAATCATTCACGTGCCCTTATATTACTTGTGTTTCTTGCTCATGTGCTCATATAAGTTAGGACATTCTTCAAATTTATGTTTCTTTCCACACCATGAGAAAACCACATTCTGAGGGCACTCACGCTGATAATGACCAGAGATCCACAAGTATAACAAGTTCCTCTAGGAAATCCTCCTCTTCCACTTTGCCATGACCTTGGCCTATAAATCCTCCACGAAATTCTTTATTCATGTTATCCCCATTACTAATCCCTTCATTATGTTTTCCTTCCTATTCATTTGATCCACTTGGTATACCATTTTGGTGCACACCAATCTCAATGGACTCATAGATATGATCAATCAATCTACAGTCAATGGTGTCATAAGTATGGGTTTTGCAATTATTACAATACATAGACACATTCTTTAGGATCGCGCTCTATAAAATAGGACATCTGCTCACATCATGGTCTAAATGAAAATTTTCACAATCTAATAGCATGGTGCACACCGACTTGCGAGGAAGCTATCCTTATTATGTCCTTGACCATGTAGTTTGTACACCATATCCTATTGCGTGTCTCTTGAGATGAATTAGTGGAGAACTTCTCCAGCTTTTTCACCATGGTTGCAATCCATGCCTCTAAAATGGACTTACCCTACTCTCCAAACTTCCAAGTGCCTCGACATGCAGATCTACTTCTAAGGCGTCAAGGTGATCAATAAAGGTCTTATGAGATAGCGCCCTTATGAAAGGAGTCAATAATCTACCAAAAAACCATTGTTCATGCTGACTTGGATGTATGTCATGAGATAATTTTGTCAATGGAGTTTTAAAACATGCTTCATACTCTTGCACGCTCTTAGATAAGCCTGTTTAATGTCCTTAAGCACGCTGATAATTTTATGCTCAAATTATAGAATATGGAACTCAGATAGAAATGCAGAGCATAAAGCATTATAATCCACCACATTTTGATGTGGTTCATACTTTATTTACCAAATATGTGCGGTGCCTTGAAGAGTAGTAGTAAATTGACTTGCTTTTCTATTTGAGGTTGTGATTCCTTTAGCGTGCCATAGTAGCTCACACTTATGCACATGCTCTGCAACATCTTCAATACCTCTATATTATGGAAAGTGAAGAGACATCTCGTAATACACTTGATGTGGCTGATGGGGGTGTGGACCTTGTCCACTAGATCCAAATCTAGAGCTCCCACCAAGTATTTCCTCCACCACCAGAACCACGATCCACTTGATCCCGATCCTCCCGATCCTCCTCCCGTAGTAAGAAATGGGTTAGTGGATGTAATTCATTATGTCCCAAGCTGTAGTTTTAAACTAAAATCCCATAGTCTGTGAAGTTGTAGTACTTTCATATGTGTTCTCAATTTTTTGTGCACCCATACTCTCTCCTGATGACACACCAAAAAATATACCTCCAATCGGGCCCCCAAACAAAGATGATGTTTGTCTTTGTCATAAGTATATGTGTTTTCTGATGCAATTTTTTATTCAAAGGAAAATGATATCTACCTGTAGCTACTGGATTACCTACACTCGCCTGCTAATCAATGATTACTTCTAGAACTGGAACATTGTTATTTAATTTTTGCACTTCTTATAGATTGGATAACTTATTAGATCCGGGAGTTGGTAGTTGTTTAAGGGGGTGCATTGTAATTTGTAGGATGACTCATGGTTTAACTCTATTGGGTTGGTCTCTATTTTCGGTGAGTAGGAAAGCCACGACGAAGTTCTAGGATGTTTCGGTGAGGTTGGTAAGTTAGGGAAAGTGGTGGTAAAATCTTGCGCCGGTAGAAGTACGGATCTACCTGACAAGTAGCATTTTATATGCTACCGGATAGTAACATGGATGGCCATAGGTCACAGGAAAAAAGCACTCAAAATTCTACTTGTCATTAACATGTATGGATCTACCAACCAAGTAGTAGGATAATGAAGATGCTTTGAAAGTATATCTAAATTCTACCAGATGGTAGCATTTTTGGTGCTCTAGGATAGTTGCACAAGGTAATGATAGAACATAGTCGACGATAGTAAAGCCATCAATAGCATTTTTACGGATGCTACCTATTGATAATAGATTTTAAGCTACCCAGATGGTAGCGAGGAAAGCATGTTCTTGACCGACACCGGGAATAAAATGCTACCATTTGGAACCGGCCGAGTGCGAGGAACAAACCAAGGATCAATGGGGTGAGTACAAGGTTTTTCAACTACCATTTTAATGAGGTATGGTGCCCATGACCACCCAGAGCAACCAAAGTACCAAATTGTATGGCCTACCATTCCTTTTTAATAAAACATGTTGGTTAGTGAGGCATTTCCAAGGCTTCTTCTCTATATATATTGTAAAATTCACCTCATTTTGAGGGGAGACATTCTAAAAACGTAGAGAAACTCTTGAAAAATTATTCCAAAATACTTTGTGAGTTATAGACCTTAAATTTTGGTGTTCCACAAGGATATTCTTATCTTGTATCTTTTGTAATGGATTTTGCACACTTTTAAATAATAAAATTCATTTTTGTGGCCCTTTCTACACGAGCTTGTGTTCTTGTATTTCCTACATTTCATTGCATTCACGGGTATATTGCACATACTTTTTATTTATTGCAAGATTCAAAGTTGTAGTGCTCCATGAAATTGTAGGTTTGAATGTGATTTTGGATTGTGGCACATTTGTCTACCCTTTTCTACTCTATTCTCTTCCCAGTTTCACTCACTAGGAATATCTCCACTATGTTCTTGGTGTTATCGCCTCCCTTAATTTAGGAATTTTATTTATGCATATTTCTCTTCCCTAGTCCCTTGGAGTTTTAGGTTAGTGTTAGGGTAGTAACATTTCAATTCTTAGGAGTAATTTTAGTATTAGGAATAGGTAGAGGAACCGTCCTTCTTTGGATTCTATCTTGGTTTTAATCCACGACTTAGAGACAATCCCATATTGTCTCAAATCCCAGTCATCTATAATTTAGGAACATGTGCACATTTGAGCTCTAACGGTTTGGCACGCTCGGTGGGATAAATTGAGGCCATATTTTTATGGTCTTTAGCTTCATTATTGCAAAGTCTCGGTGTGTGACTTAGTAATTTCTATCCTTTGGATGTTTTTTCTACACATCTAGTGACTCCATCTTTTGTATCAAGTAGTTTTTAGTGCAAGTGCCTAGGTTCATAAGAAGAATCTAGACAAGGTTCATAACAATAGAGGAGGGAGCCTTCAAGTACTGCACCGGTTATCACTGGAAGGGAAGAAGAGGAAGATAAGTTCAACGTTTACCTTTTCCACCAAAAAAATTATTTTACACTCCACCTCTTGGTAGGCCTTTCTTATAGTCCACTAGACTTCTCAAACCTATCAGAATGGAAACATAATAGAATTTGGGATTTGTCAATTTTATTGGCAGCAATCCTCTTGCTCTTAATGCCAACAATCCCATACCAGCATATTCTCTCAAGATAATTCCTTTCTTTAGCGGGAGGATAGGACTACTTGGTGAACACATTCAAGATATTTCCAACGTGTTTTCTATACATCAAATTTTTAAACAAGATGTGGCTATTAGGATATTAGCTTCTTCATTCAAAGGGAGAGCTTTAAAATGGTTTAGAAGTATATAAGTAGAAACATTAATTAGAATCAGCTAGGGACTGCCTTATGTAATCAATTTGGAGAGAAGGCAAATAATATTTCCTTGCTTGAGCAGCTAACAAATATAAAGTGGGCTCCTAATGAGCTCATGATAGATTTCAATTTTAGATTTTAGAAGACATGGGAAATAATTCTAGTTCTTGTCAGGCCTACAACTAAAGGTGTATTTCTTTACTTTTTGAAAGCTCTTAATTTTGATATTGTTGTCATGATTTAGTCTATGGGGGTACAACATTTCCTGGTGCATATGTTATAGCCATCAGTGCTGAAAATTGTTTGATCGAAGATGGAAAATTATCTCCTAGGCCACATATGTCCCTATACCCTAAATTACCCCAAGCTACTCAACCCTCCATTGTTCCTATTCCCAAGAAACCTTCTTAACCCACTTTGGTTTCACATGTTATTCCCCCACACAACAAAAATAGGATGAAGAAATGAAGGCCTTAATTAGGAATTTGTCTAATAAGGTGATATATTTGGAGAAACAACATGCCCAGTCTTATAGGAATTATTCAAATTAGGGTCAGTCTTCTAACCAGGGTTTTAATCAAGGTTATCAACCATATAGGAAGTAATCTAGTCAAAGGTAAAAAAAAAATCAGAAAAATAATAGGTGGTAGGCTCAAAATGCCTCTCTTCCACTTGTACTAGTTGCCCCTTCTCAACCATCTCTGTTGTTAGCTCTAGTCAAGCACTTGTTCCGTGTACAAAATAATGTGATTTAGGAAACAAAGTGGTGTTTTCCATGCAACCAACCACACAATCAACTTATTTGTGAGAGGGAATTACATGCCTAAGTTTAAATGATTCATATTTCCTCTAATAAATAGGAGCCATTGGTGGAAGCACCCAATCCTAATGTGGAAGGAGCTCAAGAGGTCAATCAAGATGCAAATCTTATGTTCTTTAGAGCTAAAGATTTTTGTGCCTTAAATCAAATAGTTGTTGATAATACTAGGTCTAAGAAAAGAATGTTGGAATCATAACATGAATCCTCTTCTAATAAGGAAATGTTGTTAAAAAGGAAAAGGAGGTTGGTGGGATAAAGAGAAAAGCACCTAAAGTTCCTACCAAGGAAGTTTTTCTCCAATCAAAAATACATGTTCTAGCATTACAACAACAAAGAAAGGAGAATCCCATACCACAACTACATAAATATATGGGCCTCCCCTTTAATATTGTGGAAAAAATGAAGAAGATGAATGTCAATGTGACAATGGGGATGCTTTGGCTATCCCATCACGGAGGGGCCTCTTGTGTGAAGCTCTCCAACAACTTCGCCTAGTTGATCCGGTGATTTAAAGGACCCCTAATGTTGTTAATATTTTCCATGCAAAGGAGGAGAGAGTAAGTAAAGTTATAAAACCCCACATTTTTATATGTAATTCATTGTGGGTAAACATTTGGTTCATAATTTCATGATAGATTCAGGTGCTAGTACATCGGTTATGCCAAAGAAATTTGTTGATGTCCTAGGACAAGAGTATAGACTGTTGTAAAAATTGTCTTACTGACTTGATGGATCAATAGTTAGTGTCTTGGAAGTGTCATAAAATATTTAAAATTAACCCTTAATGCTTGCTCAAGCCTAACCATAACCCATGATATATCGGTCATTGACTTGCCTCCTATGTTTTCCATTTATTTTTCAAGGGATTTTACTGCCAAAGTGGGTGGTTATTTGTCTACATATTGAACTCATATGCTTCTCGAAATAGGCATGGTACAGATTTACCATACAAGTCAAGCCTATATTTTCCTATCATATCAATCCATATGACCCCACACCTATCCAAGAAAATTTCCTAATCAAAGAAAATCAAGAACAAAATTTAGTTTCTGATGAGCATCCTATCCCTCCTCCTATGCCTGATCTATTGTTAGATGAGTGGGTTGAGAGAGATAGTAAATTTAATCCCTATGCTAAAGAACTTTAATCCTTTGAGACTAGTCTTGGTACTTACTATGCTCTTGAAAGGGAACCTATACTACATAACATGCTTAAATAGAGAGAAGAAGATGCTTTGGGATTATGGAAAATATATTTTTGATGGTTCTAGGAGCAGGAATGGAGAAGTGGAGCAAGTGTTGTGCTGATTTCTCATAAGGAGGAAAAAAATTCTTTGCCCAAGGATTACGGTTTCCATGTTCCAATAATGTGGCATAAAAGTACAAAGCATTGGTCCATGGCCATTGATCGTTGAAAAGAAAAAGATTAAAATGCTACAAATTTTGAGGACACATAATTAGTAATTCATCAGGTCATATGAAAGTGTGCTACAAAAATAAACTATTGAAAGATTATAAGCACAGAGTTTTGGATTTGTTGGAAGGCTTTGATGCTCTCAATTTTAGGTGATACCAAGAAAGATGAACAAAGAGGCAGATCAGATGGCAACCCTTGGATCACAATTTTCACCGTGAGGATTTGATTAAAGGAAATGTGCAATGCATTAGAATGGTGGAAAGACCATCCATTACGAACAATGAAACCAGTTGGAAATTTTTGATCGATGAAAAATTATTCAGATTTATCCAAAATGAGGTTGAATTCTCATCAAAAATGCAAACTAACTTGCATGACATCTATGGTGACTAGATTTTCCAGCTGAAGACAAATAAAATGCCCAAGGGGTTGGCTACCTTAGAACATATTTTCATCGAGATGATGATTTCAAGGGTGAAGAGAATAATATGATAGCCAAACAAGAAGATTGCCAACCAATTGTTAATTCACAAGGAATGGAGCTTTATTAGGAAAGGTATGTGATGAAAATGAGATGCAAGCCTTCATTTCTTTGTGTAAAAATTTAAGTGATATCTTTTCTTGGGATTATGAATATATAAAGGGGTTTAATCCAAAAATCATACAACATTCCATAGATCTAGATCCCAATGTCAAACCGGTTAGGAAAAAAAAGGTCAGACAACCCCAAAATAGAGCCCCTCATGAGGAAGGAGTTATCTAAACTCATTGAGGCCAAAATAATTTTTCTAATCAAGTACTCTACTAGGGTGTCCAATTTGGTCTCGGTTAGAAAGAAAAATGGGGAAATCAGACTTTGTGTTGATTTTCGTGATTTGAACAAGGATTCCCTAAAGGACCACTACCCTTTACCTTATATGGAAAAAATTGCTAAATTTTGCGGGGAGTGAAAGGTTTTCCATGTTGGATGGGTATTCATGTTTTAATCAAATTAAGGTTAGGGAAGAAGATCAATTTAAAACTACATTTACAATAAAGTGGGGTACATTTTCCTATTAGAAGATGACTTTTGGATTATCGAATGCAGGTGCCACATTTCATAGAGAAATGGATATTGATTTCAGAGGATATATCAATGAATTCATCCTTGTGTACTTGGATGATATTACTATCATTTCAAAGTAGAGCAAGGATCGAGATAAACCATTTGGAAAAGGTTTTTAGAGATGTAGAGAATTTGGGTGTCTCTTAACCCAAAAAAGTGTATTTTTTTTGTCCCTAGGGGTAAGATTTTCAGGTAGATTGTTTCAAAAGATGGCATTTCTATTGATCCGAATAGAATTTCAACCATCCTCTCTCTCTCCCTGCCTACTCATAAAAAATCCTTGCAATAATTTCTTGACAAGATTAATTTCGTTAGGAGATTTATTCCTAACTTTGCAGGATTAGTCAAACCCATCACTCTCATGTTGAAGAAGAACTTTCAAAAAATCAAGCAAGAGATTACTCGGGCTCCTACACTAATTAATCCTAATTATGGTAAAGATTTTATTTTATATACTTATGGAGTGATGCTAGTATTGTTGTTGTTTTAACAAAATAAAATAATGAATGAGATAAGCATCCACTAGCCTTCTTTAGTAAAAAAGCGAAGGATTATAAATTGAAATATAGTCAAATTGAGAATTAGGTATTTTCCATGATGAGGGCTCTCAAGAAATTCAAAATCATGCTATCCACCAATCATATTAAAGTTCTTGTCTCACATTCTAGTGTGAGACACTTCATTATGGGGGTAGATATCAATGAAAAGAGAGATGGATGGGTGATTAAGATAATGGAGTTTGATGTGAACATCAAAGCCACTAAATTGGTAAGAGGGAGAGCACTTTGTGATTAACTTGTTGTTAATGCTCATATTAGCAATCAGGACACCTCCTTCATTAATGAAGAATTACCACATGATGCAGCCAATATTAGTAACTAGATGAGTGACATGATCAATTTTTTTATCTTTAGGTGCCTATCCTCTTGGTCTCAAAAAGGAAAAAGTACAAATTTAAGGTGTAATCCATTCCTTATCTGCTAGTAGATGCTATATTGTTTAAAAGAAATATTGATGGTGTTTTTCTTGGGTGTATTGAAGGAGATCTAACAGAGAGGGTCCTAGCAAAATTTCATGATGGCTTATCTGGTGGTCATTTTTCAGCCAAAGCCATAGCCATGAAAATTTTGAAGGTAGGTTATTTTTGGCCCACATTATTCAATGATTGCTACAAATGGGTCAAAAAATGTAAAGAATGTGCTTTCTTTACCAACAAGAAAAGGTTGGCAGCTCTTCCACTCCAACCAATCAAGGCATATTAGCATTTTCTCGGTGGGGATTAGATTTTATTGACATGATTAATCCCGCATCAAATGTTGGCCACAATTGGGTCCTAAGAATTATAGATTATTTTACTAGCTGGGTCGAGGATGTGCCATTAAAGGAAACAACTGGATCTATTATCCTTGAATTCCTTGAGGAGACCGTCACAAGGTTTGGTGTCCCGAAGCCATAATATCGATAATGCAAAATATTTTCTAAGATCTAAAATATCTAATTGAGATCTTGATCTTGGTGTTTATTTGAAAACTTCTTCTAATTATTACCCTCGAGGTAATGGATTGGTAAAATCTATCAATAAGAACCTAATTAGAATTATGAAGAGGACAATAGGTGTCAATCATAAATGATGGCATACCAAGGTGATGAATGCTCTTTGGGCGCGGGATTACCATGAAAAATCAATCGGCATTTCACCATACGGGTTGGTCCATGGCGAGGAAGTAAGGTTTCCTTTTTCACTAGAATTACATTCACTTGAATTAGCTCATCGGCTAGAATTTGAAGGTGCGGATAAGAGAGAAATCATAATTGAAAAGTTAGTAGAGCTTGAAAAACTAAGGAACTTTGCAATGACTAAATTAGAGCAGCATCAATAATCCACTAAGAAATGGTTGGATAAAAAGGGCATATTTCATAAATTTGTGGTTGGTGATTTGGTCTTGAAGTGGGATGTTGATAGAGCCAAACTAGGAAGGCACTTTATTAGGTTGTGGAACTTGATTGCTTCATAATAAACATGCATTACATGTGGTTGGTTTACAAGATGGCGGCATAGGTTAACATATTAGCCTTTGTCGATCAACATATTAACTATCATCACTCAAAGATAAGAACCACCATCGGTCAGTAAATGAACCGCCATCAGTTAGGGTAACCATCGTCGGTTACCTGTACGTGAAATTTTATATTTAACTCACATGAATTAGATCTAAATTTTTTTATAAAGTTGATCTAAAGGTTGTAAATGCATAGCTAAGGTGCCCTGAGTTTGTATATGCTTAAATTAGCATGAAAGCTAGGGTTATATGTTATGATGGCATGTAATTGATTATTATTGCATGTGGAATCCTTGATTGAGAGGATGAAGAAGAAGAGAAAGAAAGAACATGTTACATGAAGATAGAGCTTCCATGGAGAGGAGTTGGACAAAAGGAAATAATAGGTACATCTTAATGGTGAGAAGTGGGTAACATCTTCTACTGTATTTACTTTGTATAGTTATTGTCTCATTGTAATGGCTTGCATAGTATGCAAAAAGAATATACTGATTTGTTCTTGTAGATCCATATGTTGGTGAGATATTGTATTATAGATCCATGTAGATCTAGTCTTATATTGTTAGATCCACAAGTTGTGAGATCTTGTATTGTAGATCAATGAGATCATATTGTATTGTTAATCCATGTAGATCAGATATTTTAGAGGAGGTTGTCTTCATGTTTGCACATGTTATACAATGATGGATAGATAGACTTACTTCTTGGTACATAGTCATGGTTACACGTTAGTAGACCCATGCGAGAGAGGTCTTGTTGTAGATCGACAGAGAACTTGCAAAGTAGCATTCGTAGATGTTGTAGTTACGGGTATGTGAGATCCGATGGTGGTGTTTGGAGGCACAATTGTAGAGCACTTATGTAGATTCTTTTAGAGATCCGGAGGAGAGGAGATACTCTTGGAGAGATGCCTTGTACTATTTTATTTAAGAGTTGGTTTGTACTCTAGTTATATTATATTTATGAGATCTTATCATTGGTGGATGTAGCCCACATTGGGTGAACAATGGTACATGTTGTGTTATGTGTGCATACTTTGTCTTGATTTAGATTATTCTAGTTTATACTTCCACTATTGTAGATTTTGGGAATTTTTTAGATCTTGTGTGCATGATTGGGTTTGTTATTGAATCATAGCACTATTCCACAATCCCAAATTCCCAACAACTGGTATCAAAGTTTGGTTATTTCAGAGCAAGGTTTTGCTTCAGTATATTGTTAGTGGTTTACTGATAGGTGGATGATAGCAGGGTTTGTTTTCTTGATAATAAGATCACATGAAGAGATTCAATCTCAAGTGGAAGATGGAAGAGTAAGGTTGCTGGAGAATACAATGAACGACATCATTTAGGTGGAAACCGGCATCGGAAGGGTGACCGTGGTCGATTCTGAGGTGACCATGGTGAGTTATCGGGTAGCTTGGTTTTAATAGAAAAATCACAGAGATGAAGAGTTAAGAAGATGCATTGAATGTGTCTTATTTGTTGAGGTGTCCCTGGTTCTTGAAGGCATGAGAATGTTGGTAAAATTACAAATCCAAGTTATAGAGGTATGGTTTTATCTTGGTATTGCAGTGCTTGTATGTTTTATTTACACATGCATGTTTAGGATTATAGATCTAAGTATGAGATAGAGGATAGATTAGGAATCCTTTGGTGCAGTTAGATGCATGGGATTCGTTAGAGAAGATGAATATAGTAGCATAGAATTAAGACAGGGTTCCCATCAGAGAAGCATGTTCTTCAGTTGAAGATGTGGTTGAGTAACTTGGTGCTAGTAAGGTGATGTATTTCATCTTGGTGTAGTTTTATTACATGTATTATTGTTGTTAAGTTTTTTGTGCAAGATTTGGGTGCTTCTTGAAATGATTGGCTCAACACAACTATTGGCTTTGGTCAAAGTAGGCACCTAGTTTGGTGACCTATGCCAATTTATGGCATTGTGTTCGATCCAACAACACCGATATCGATCAGGGAACCAATATTGGTCATAGAGGGTAACCAGTGCGGCCAATGAACTATGGTCGGTATCTATGACAACGAGTTTGCACAAGGTTTCTTACAGTAGAAGAGGGCATGAATGGTTTAGTGTCCTATTTTGGAGGATCAGGTTTCTGGCACAATGTGTACAGGTAGAAACAATGCAGATCACTTCAATGTTTGGATCAAAAAGAGGATAGAGTTGGCTCGGTTAGTCCAGTGAGACTTTGAGTTAGGTATCTCTATATGATTCATGTTTTATTTCTTTCATTTGGAGATTGATATTATGTTTGGATAGTGTGCATAGATTTACACCATGGTTTTTGGTGTTGTTTGAATTTTATTTCCCGGTTGTGTGGAATCTTGAGGACAAGGGTTTCTAGTCTAAGGATGAGATCCTCAATGAAAATTCATGATTAGACACAATTGCAGGTAATGAGAGATGTTGAGTACACATGGATGGAAAGAAGTTGATTCACCTACTTCACAAGAAGTCCAAACTTTTGTGATGTAGAAGTATTCTTTGATAAGAAGGGAATCATTTTATATTTTATTTCATTTGGTTTTATTTCTCACTGACATATTAGCTTTTGAGCTTGGTGTTAGAGGCAGTGTAGGGAATTTCATGTTCAGTGGGAGAAATCCATGGTTGTTAGCATTGCAAGATTGAATACATGATGCACATGCAGAGTGAGAGGAGATTGCTACTATTTAGAGTGAAAGAGGCACTAGTTGGTTTTGAGGGCAGTCACATATTTATAGGTATCTTGAGTTTATTGCTTTGTGATGTCACTTTTGGTTTATTTTGTGGTGCCTGGATATTCCTTAGGGATGATAGTTGATGGTTGATTCAGATGGTTTTAGATGATAGAGAAATTTTCGAGTTTGAAGGGTGAAAAAGGAGAAAATATGATAGTTACAGAGACCATGTTGGTTAGGGTTAACCATGGTTGGTCATCTAGTAATCGTGGTCGGTCAGGAAGTGACCAAGGTTGGTTAGGAAACCATGGTCGGTTTGATCATAGGTTTGACAACAGTGTTTATTTACCATTTTTATATGGTACCCTTGTTTTTCTTTCATCTTGGTTGGTTCGTGTAGTATGTTGATGACATGTATGCTGGTATTTACACTTGGTATTAGTTACATAGTTTAGCATGGTTGTTTTTTATTGAAATTGATGAGCATAGGATTTATATTTAGCTTTTAGAGTTAGTCGGTGGTAGACTTAGAGCTTCTAGAGAGCTGGTGATAAGGATGGATGTACATGGTGAGTTTATACATGTGAATAGATTCAGTTTTGTGAGTCTATGATGATGCATATATTTGATTTACATATGGATTCCTATGAGCACATTTTAGATGCCTTGAGCATGAGTAGGGAATGTTTGTATTTCCTCTTGATTACTATGTTACTCCATGGGAGATATTATCTATAGATGATTGTCTTGGACATGCTAGTTGTTTATGTAGGGTTGGATTTGTACATTACAATGTTTGGATTTCTTTAAGTTACGCAGGTGTTTATGGATTGATCATCCATTGTTACATGTAGAACTCATTTAGGTTGTTTTTACCGGGATCATGTTTTTCTTTTGCATATTCTAGTATTGAATTGTCTTTGGACAGTTGCATTGGTGGTTGCATGGAGACATGGATAGATGGATGGAGAACATGGTTGGTTTTACAGGTATGGCTATGGTTGCAATTGAAGCTCAGTACTTTAGTTTGAGTGGGATCTCTTACAGGTGTGTTAGTCATGATGGCTTATTGCATGAGGAGCTTGGTTGGCTTGATTGCCTAATACCAACAATTGGTATGGTGTTACGATTCAGTGGGAGCTTGAGGCTTGGTTTCATAAATCAGTTGTAGCTTCATGCAGGTTTGGTAAGTCATGATTTTATCTTCTTGGTTTGAGAAGATGGTTTGATCTTCTGGTTTTATTTTTGAGAGAATTGTTGAAGTAAATAATAGATGGTCTTCATGGTATGTAGAGGACGGTGATGTATAGGTACAAGTACAGAGGTTCAGCAATTTATCTCCAAGTGGGAGATTGTTAGGTTGTGGAGCTAGATTTCTTCACAATAAGCATGCATTACATGTGGTTGGTTTACACAGTAACCGACGTCAGTCAACAGTATAACTACCATTAGTCGGCATATTAATCATCATCACTTAGTGTAAGAACTACCATCGGCTAGTAGATGAACCACCATCGGTCATGGTAGTAGCTTCCTGTTTAGGTTACTGTACATGAAATTTTATATTTAACTCATGGGAATTAGATCTAACTTTGTTATAAAGTTGATCTAAAGGTTGTAAATGCATAGCTAAGGTGCCCTAAGTTTGTAGATGCTTATATAAGCATGAAATCTAGGGTTAGATGTTATGATGGCATGTAATTGATTATTATTGCATGTGGAATCCTTGATTGAGAGGATGAAGAAGAAGAGAAAGAAAGAACATGTTACATGAAGACAAAGCTTCCATGGAGAGGAGATGAACAGAAGGAAATAACATGTGCATCTGAATGGTGAGAAGGGGGTAACCTATTATACTGTATTTACTTTTTATATTTATTATCTCATTGTAATGGCTTGCATATTATGCAAAGCACATAAAGTTTCTTCTTGTAGATCCACATGTTGGTGAGATATTGTATTATAGATCCATGTAGATCTAGTCTTATATTATTAGATCCACAAGTTATTGTGAGATCTTGTATTGTAGATCCATGAGATCATATTATATTGTTGATCCATGTAGATCTAGATATTGTAGAGGAGGTTGTCTTCATGTTTACACATGTTATGTAGTGATGGAGAGACAAACTTACTTCTTGGTACACAATCATGGTTGCACATTGGTAGACCCATGTGAGAGGTCTTGTCGCAAATCCATAGAGAACTTGGTAGCAGATTCGAGAGATGAAGTAGTTATGGGTTATGTGCCGATCTATTGGTAGTTTTGGAGGCACGATTGTAGTGCACTTATGTAGATCTATTTAGAGATATGGAGGAGAGGAGATAATCTTGGAGAGATGCATTGTACTCTTGTATTAAAGAGTTGGTTTGTACTCTAGTTATATTATATATATCAGATCTCTATCTTTGGTGGACGTAGCTAGCATTGGGTGAACTACAATACATGTTGTGTTATGTGTGTGTACTTTGTTTTGATTTGGATTATTCTAGTTTATACTTCCACTCATTTGAGATTTGGGAATTGTTTATATCATGTGTGCACGATTGGGTTTGTTATTAAATCATAACACTATTATGCGATTTTGAATTCCCAACACACTCCAAGTTTGATGCAATTTCGATTGGTCCATATACCATTACTTATTGCAAAGAAGTAAATTATTTTGTGCTTATCGATCTTGATGGTTATGCACTACCAATACCAGTCAATGGGATTTATCTTAAGCATGCTCATTAAGGTAGTTTGTTGCGTCATTGTTAATATTAGACTAGATTTCAATTCCTCCAAGTGTTTTCAGCACATTGTATTGTTCATAAGTTTAGGTTTTCTTTTGTAATAAGTGTTGGTGCAAACTCTAAATATTTCATTTGGGATATGTAGGGTCTTCTTGTTTGTACATAATTTTCCTTTTGTTGTTGTTGCACCTTCCAGTTTAAAGGTAGACTCTTATGATGGAACAATCGATTCACGGCTCCAAAATTTGAAATCATGATCGAGTTCCAGGAAATGCTTCATTTACATTCAAGGGTGAATTTTTCAACTTTTAGATCAGTTTTGAAATCCAGGCTAACTCCATGCCCAATGGATGCTTTAAGGCCACCGATATTTTTGAATTTAGTAGGTGATTACCCCATGAGTCACAAAATTGTTATCCAATTTTTGTGCCCCTTGCAAATTAGATAACTTAGTAGATCCGGGAGTTGGAAGTTGTTTTAGTGGTGCATTGTAATTTGTAGGATGGCTTGTAGGTTAACTAGATCAAGTTAGTCTCCATTCATGATGAGATGGTGAGTTGCGGTGAAGGTCCGAGTTGTTTTGGCAAGGTTGGTAGTCGGGAAAATGGTGGTAAAATACTTTTGGTAGCATCAAAGATGTTCTTGGTTTAGTAACATGTAATATACTACTTTGGTTGGTAGAAAGTATGGATGTTCTTGGTTGGTAGCATGGATGGGGGAAGGTCACAAGAAAAATGGCGCAAAAGTGTTAATAACATCCTTACATGCTAGCATCCAATAGAACTCAAAATGCTACCGACTGCTAACATGTACGGATGTTATTGGCCGATAGCAGGAAAATGACGATGCTGAAAAAAACTCTAAATACTTCTCACTAATAGCATTTTCAGTGTTATCGGCCGTTTTCAAAAGGTAATGATAGAATGCAGTCGATTGATAGTAGAGCCATCGGTAGTATTTATACGGATGCTACTAGCCGACAATAGATTTTAAGCTACTAGTCGGTAGCGGGGAAAGCATGTTACCGGTTGGTTGAATTTATGCAACCGGTCGACACTAGGAATAAAATTCTACCATCAGGAGTAGAAACTACATGCAACCTGGGCTGTAACATCCCTATTTCATGATTATAAAAGCAAGGGAAAAATGTTTAAATCAATGTTCACTTTTCTAAATTCAGCATTTAGAACCACATTAAATCTGTTAATCAATACTACAACATTAACCATATGCAGTTGTTATGATTTAGTATAAAACCAATCTCTCATATTTCATTTCAATGATGACTCAGTATAAAACCGATCTCTCATATTTCATTTTCAATGATGACTCGAATAAAACCGATCTCTCATATTTCATTTCATTGTATACTTTGTATACTTGCGGTTCCCTTTTTCATTTAAGGGCTCATCAAGTGCAATTGACCATGGGCTATCTAGGTACTTGTTACAAATACCTAACCTATATCATGCACCTTCGTCCAATGAATTTAAGACAACACAACCACCTGCTTGAGCAACTTTGGCCAAAGTTTCAGACATGTTTTCCATGCCTATATTCCAAGATGACATACTTGTCATGAAGGAATATGTCTTTCACCACACTTGAAATCTGTTATCTTGATTATACTTTCTTGACCTATGTCAATCCTTCCCACTTCCTTGTTAGACACAAAGAAGAGATAGACACCATGGGCTAGTGCAGATAGTCCTCTTTCAGTGACTAAGAGTAATTAAGTGTGTTCGAATCAACCCATGTCGTTTTGAATCCACTCCCTCACTCATAGTCAACACAAGTTGACATCGGCCGCAGACCATGGGCTCATCATTACCTAGTGTATAACAATAAATTGAGATCCCGTTCTTATACGACCTTTATTAGAGGGGCTGAATGGATTATTGTGCCATAATGAATGCTCTACAGTAACCACCTAATGAACCTCATCATTAGATGGGTAATGTGTGACAGTGGTTATGCTGCAACAACCCATTAAGTCCCAGAAATCTAAACCTCCCTCCTTAACAAGTTCATTAATCCCTTTAATTCACAACTTGTTAATCCTACCTAGTTATTTTCAGCCATTAGGTGTCGTTCCTAAGGACTAACTCAGTTCTATCAACATTCCAATAAGGAATGTTATGTTTCCACTTAAATCAATAAGAAGGATTTGTAAATTTATTTTTGCTCATTACTTATTCTCTTTTAAGTATGAAATTTCCTTTAGTTGATTAAGTATCTTAGAAACATCTTATTAGTATATTGTAGGAAGCAACCACATACATCCAAATATACTTTAGGAGCATTTGAAAGTTCATTTTCTTGACTCCAAATGGGTTCTATGCTTTCAACCCACAATAGTTCTCTTGACTTAACATTCATTTTCCTTTAAGTCATTCAACTATTCGAACTGTTATAACTTAGTTAAACATTATCCCCTAAGTATGCCTCATCTTTTCTAGAAGAATAATCTGCTTTCACCTCGTAGCCTATTCGAAGGGTTCATTCTATTGCCCAATAGTGGAAGCCCCCTTTACCAAGGTTTCATAACATAATTACATTATGCATGCAAGTCAAATATGTATCATTTTTATGACTTCATTATTACAACAAGAAGAACTTTGTTCTTAATACCTTAAAGGTTAGTTCAAGTTATACATCTAACCCATTTTATCATTCCTAACCTTTCTTAAGTACAATTCCATTTCATTATTGTACTTAATCGTCATTTAGGATAGGTGGATTGCATTATAGTATAATCACTTAGATCCCTTTTTACAAGGTAGATTCTTATATGTACTTAATGAGATTAAGTACTCTTTGTGATTATACCTAAGGTCTGAAACCCTTTATTTTTAGTCATGCAACCCTTGTTTGTTTCATATCATTCCTCATAAAACAGCCATACTAGTATTGTTCCATAATGATGTAATTAAGCATAGTCAATCATAACTTAAATTCCACAACATATAACTAGTTTTGAATATAACTTATCCATTATTGTCTTATTCAACAAATTCAGTAATTAAAAGTTATAACAACCAATAACTATTTCAAGAATTAAGACATTCCATTTATACCTTTCATACAAGTTATTCACAAAAGAAAATGCTTCATATCTATCCCCTTTTCCCGCATATTCAAAGATCAAAAATAATATTCCTAGCTTCATAATTGGTAATATGAAGTTGGTGACATTTCATATAACTTCCCCAAAATTATTAATCAATGTCAAGAAGTAAAGTAATGTATATCAACTAATTCCCTACAACTTACTTTCCAAGTGAAAGAACTCTTAAACTAAAAACATCATTCACACACAACTGAATCAATCAAAGGAGAATGATTCAAGCAACCACTTCAATTATTTCCAATTTAAGATGTCAATTCAAGTAGACAAGAAGTAATCAAATTCTTCCAATAGTTACATAATTGGCCTTAGGCCTTAAACATTTATTCACAAGAATAATTCAGTAAATGAAACATAATCTTTTCATCAAACTACATTTCTTCAATTAGTAGAATAATTGTAGCTTTCCATAATTCATCCTCTTTTCCTTTTCATGAAATCTATCTACAAGAGTGTTAGCATCTGTCAATTCATTTGAACTAAGCATGATAGGAGCTAAATCCTTGGAACCATATGTTCTAACTAACAACTTCAAGAAGGAACACTTCTTATTAATAGAAAATATTCAAGGGTTCAGAAAGATATTTTCTGTTTGAACACTTCCAGAAGTACCTTACTCAAGTGTATCACAAAACCCTACAATGTTAGCATCTAACAATCCAATCAAGTTTGACTCCTATCAACTAGAAGACATTCAACAAATAGATTTAACATTCATCCATTATTCATCCAAACAAGTAACCCAAAAACTATACAAGTATACATTCTCACTTAAGCAATATCACACCAATAATGCAAAGCCAAGTATACATAATAACAGATGGGAAAGCATGAGTAGAAATTCCTTAATCATGCAGCCCATACTACATGATTAAAACATTTCACTCGGGTCCAATAATTACATTCAAGAATGAGTTCAATTCAAACAGTCCAACCACCTAAAGGTTTGACAAGATTGATACAACTGAGTATAGAGATAACAACAACAAGCTCTCAAGGCCCGAATCCATTTTATCTTATCATACAAGCAATCCCTACATGAAAAACTTGGCTTCAACCAATTTAGAGTGCATGCAAGTCATTGGAATACACAACACAAATATTCATCAATGAGATAATATTAAGTCAATACAAGTATTCCATGCTAAGACTGGTGAAGAATCATACTTAGCTAAATACATCATTCAGACTAAGAAACATAATGATTCAACCAAGGAAGAGAAGGCCCACAATCAAACAACCTTTCAAACTGACTAAACGATGTCCTTGATCATCTTCGTATGATCAAGGATCGATAAGAGTTTAGATTGATCAACACTCAAAAGCATGTTTATAAAACCATCTAACTCTGGTTAGGGATAATTTTAGTGGCAAATGTTCATAATATGGCGAATATATCATTTTTGAAAAATTTGAAAAGGTGAACTTTTGGCACGTATCGTTGACTGTTTGCATGTAACAATTACAGTTTAATTTTTTTAGGGTCGGCTTCGCCTACCCTTGAAATTATCCCCTATATAATCCTATATTATTTTCCGGGTAGAACACTAATAGCTCACTCATACCACCACAGGGGCATATATATTATCAAGTACAATACATGCATGATAGGAGGGTAGAGGATACAAATGTGTGACAGACAACGGAGGGCTGCAGATGTGCAATAGAGAGTTTGTTGATGCGTGACATGATATTTTTTATCGTGCGACCAAAGGGTGGGGCTGCAAATGTGTGGCGGGAGATTTATTGTTGCACATCAACAGGTGTTGACGCACATCAACGAACCTTACCGACACATGTCAACAAGGTTTTGATGTGTGTTAGCAAACCAATGGCGACAAAGTCAACGAACTTATTGATGCATGTCGGAAGGTTTACCGTCATGCATCAACAAGGTTATTGACGCGCATTAGTGAGGTTCATTGACGCGCGAAAAAAACCTTGTTGACATGCGTTTACGAGATTTTGTTGTCGCATGACCAAAGGGCATAGGCTGCATATGTGTGATAGAATATTTTCTATTACTCGTCAACGTGGTGTTGACGCATGTCAACAAACCTCACCGACCCACGCCAAAAACCTTATTGACGTGTGTTAGTGAGTTCTTTGACATGCGTCGAAAAACCTCAGCGACACACGCCAACAACCTTGTTGACGCGTGCGTCGCTGAGGTTTTTTACGCGCATTAACACCTTGTTGACGTGTGACAACAAATCTCATGTTGCGCATCTGCAGCCTTTTGTCACACCACTTAAAAATTAGGTGAAAATTTTGCTATCGGACCCCAAAAAAATTTGCCTTCCCACGAAACCGGTTCCAAGGATATTCACAGGTATTTTCCACCTCTGATTTCTAAGAGGTCTCTTAAAATGAACCTTATTTGGTTTAGGTTAAGGTTCCAACCAGATAGCCTAACCATTTAAGATCATTAATAACTCGATCCAAACTTATGCATACCAGAAGATATAACAATTCAAGTATGCCATTTAAATAATGGGAGCCTACCCAAAGGATCACAGAATTCACAAAAATATCCATAGTAATCTATCAGGTAAACTCTAAGCTTCCTAAAATCAAACAACCATAGTTACATGTCAAGACTACCACGAAGCCACTTTGATCATTAAAGAAAGATATAAGGAATAGTCAACACCATTTTAATAATGGTACCCTACCAACTAAGACCCATAAATCCACATAAGGATGCACCAAACACATATGATGATCAGTCTACCCTACTGGTTTGAGAAGGAGAATAAGGCTACAAATCAAGCCTTCCCAAAGACCAAATCAAAACAATATCCAAGCCTATCAAACGACCAACACAAAATAGTCACTTAGAGAAGGAACATAGTGAGAACAAAATAGAATCCATGTTTTGTCACTCATGACACTACCCAATCCCACATATGATCGAAGATGCAAGGCCGAATGGCTAGTATCCAAAGAAAAATCAAAACCCACTGAATGAACCTTACCCAACCGTAACCTTCATACTTACAGACAGGACTTTGTATCCACTAGGTATGTGAGTTTCCAACTCCAACACGAGCGAAGTCATTAAAGTAAGCATGCAACCTAACAACTTACAACACCCGGATCCCATGAGTTTGAGTATTCGAACTAGAATACAAAAGAAATAGACCCAAAATATTTGATAACAATATCATTAAACAACACCAGTCTAAATTGACTAGGTGCTTGAGTTCTAACTTGACCCACAAAACAGGGTCAATATTTTATTTAAAGAATAAACACATGCAATTCCATAGCCATCAAAAATAACAACACATAGATCAATAACAACACATCAAAACCCATTTGTAAAATATATGCACATGCAACTCGAAAATACACTTTTCCTTTCCATTACAGTCATGGCAAGTTCATTTTAAAACACCCAACAGTCATGTAAAGAAAATTGATGTTTCAACCATGATAGAACAAGTATATAGTTACAAGATAAAAAAACTAGTTCTAACAACTACTTACCAAGAAACAAATTCCATTTTATTGAGCAATAATAAAAACCCAGAACCCCAAAATGCTTTCTATAATAAGAAGATTTATTTTCATGAACTAATTAGATAGAACAAGTTTTTGTAAGGGATTAGAGCCTATCATGCTTGGTAGAGATTCCCAAAGTCCCCTTCCAGCTCTCAACATCCTTATTTCAACTCCCACAATAGCTTCTATAGTCGAAGCAGTTGATCCTCACCAAACTTTATCCACTTTTCCATTGGAATCTCCCCAACAGCTTTCTACACAAAATAGAGAATCCAAGATTCAAACCAAATCGAAAACTAGTTCAAACACCCACAATATCCATATGCAGAGCGAGAAGGAGAAGAAAAATGACCAAATGGAAACCCCAAAAATAATACTTCCTTCACAAAATATGGCATTTTTCCCTAGGCGTTTGGAATGATTTTCCAAATCACCAATGCTAGTCGATTTTCCGTCTACTCACAACCAACCGACTTCCTCCAACTTCATTTAGATTAGCTACTAACTATATAGCCAACCATACTACTGGTTAGAACCTAATTTTAGCAACTTGCTAATTCAAATTTGGCATATCATGCAAGGACTCGGCGGTATCCACCATTAATTCCCAACAATAAAGGCTCCAGTATATGCAAGGGTGGTGGAAACCACTAACCCACCATTGACCATGCATCCCCCTCCCAATGTCGACCGGGTCAACATTGAGTTAGGGTCTAAGTCCCTTTTCCTTCTCATCATAGGTTAGGGCTTAGATCAAACTTAACAACATAAAAACTAAGCATAGGTCATTTAGATTAGGTTCTTAAGAAATCAACTTAATTCATATGCCTTCGGTCTAGGTTAGATCATTAGAAAGTCAAGTGTTATCAAAACATTAATTATCATCTAGACTTTAATAACTGCCACAACCGATACCTTACCATCTGGGATATGTTTTTCAAACATAGTGCTACTCGAGCCACCTCTCAAAACTTTCCATCCCTTAATACGGGACTGAATCATAGGAAAGATGGAATAGGTCACCAAGATCAATAGTATAAATTGATAATCCACAAATAATGAATAACTGTAATTTCTTACATTTAATCGTAATTGCAGATCAAATTAAGAGAATGCCTTGGATCAATGAAATTGATCCAAGGTACTTTCTTAATCGATTCTCAATAACAAAAATTGATTATTCCTGACTTAGAATAATTTTCCAAATTACCATCTTATCTAATAGTTCCAAGACAGATTCAAACTTTCCACAAGCTGAAGACATCCAGTTCATTTCATGAACTAATTAAGTAAACATCACAATTCAAGAGTACATTGCAAATAAATGGAGGATTAATTACACAAATCTCAACTAAGATAAACATTAATATAGCAACATGATTTAATCGGTTCTACAGAGCAACAAATCAAGAATAATCACATGTCAACGTTGCAATCCACTTTATAGTAAGAAAGTGCAAATGGAAGAATTGTAGAGGTGTTGCATGGTTTGAGTGTAGGAACAAACCATGCATTATTAATACTAGTACAAGGTTGTTCAACTACCAGTTTAATGGGGTATGGTGCCCATGACTACCCGTGTAAGAAAAGTACCAAATTGTATGGCCTCCCATACCTCTTTAATGAAACATGTCGGTTTGTGAGTATTTTCAAGGCTTCTTCTCTCTATATATTGTGAAATACACCTCTTGAGGGGGAGACATTTTGAAAATGTAGAGAAACTCTTGCAAAAAATTCTACAATACTTTGTGAGTTACAGGCCTTAAATTTTGGTGTTCCGCGAGGAGATTCTTGCCTTGTATTTTTGTAATGGATTGTGCACACTTTTAAGCAATAAAATTCATGTTTTGTGGCTCTTTCTGTCCTAGCTTGTGTTTTCTTGTATTTCTTTCCTTTCATTGCATTCATAGGTATATTGTGCATACTTTTTCTTTCTTGCAGGATTCAAAGTTATAGTGCTCAATGAAATCGGAGGTTTTAATGTCATTTTGGATTTTGGCACATTTTTCTTCCCTTTTCTGCTCTATTATCATCCCAGTTTCACTCACTAGGAATATCTCCACTTTGTTCTTGGTGTTATCACCTCCTTTAATTTAGGACTTTTATTTATGCATCTTTCTCTTCCCTGGTCCCTTGAATTTTTAGGTTAGAAATAGGTTAGTTGCATTTCAATTCTTAGGAGTAATTTTAGTATTAGGAATAGGTAGAGGAACCAGCCTTCTCTCCAGGAGGTCTATCTCGGTTCAAGTCCCATAGCTTAGAGACAGTCCCATGTTGTCTCAAATCTTGAGTCGTCTAAGATTCGGGAACGAGGGCACATTTTATCTCCAACAAACACCAAGCTCAAGGAAAGGTCACTAGGTGTGATGAGATACACGTGTGCGGTCCTCAATATTTCCTCCTGTGACATTCTCTCATCAGAAGTCGAAGGGGATTCTCTACCACACTTTCCTAAGGTTGGGAGAACCAGATTCTCCAGCTCCACATATTCCATGTGAGCTTCAAATCCTTCATGAGACATATTCCTCCACAACTCCATAGACTCCTCAACATCATGTTGCTTCACCAATTCCCTCTCCCATGCTTCATTATACTTGAATCACCTTTTTCTACTAGCTCTACCATCTTTCACCACACCTACTCCTACCCCTGCACACAATGGTGGGTTTAGCTAGCCATAGGTAATTGTTCCAAACTCAGTACCACCATCAAGATCTTAATTTTCAAAGGAATAACGCATATGTAAGATCCTCTGGGCTCACGTAAAAACTCAAACTCAACAAACTCTAGACAAGAATACATAGAAATAGCATACTCCAAAGTATAACTATGTACAACACCAGACCACCAATGATCTACAACACACATACAAAGTTCATCTGCATCAAACAAGGTCTAGTAATCTTCTTGTATCCAAACCCTTGGTCTATAACTCCAGATCTTCTTTGATGTGTATGCAGACAACCAATTTTACCATTCTATTGAAAAGAAACTAAAAACTATTTCATAGAGATCATGATACATATTACCTACCACCCACCACTGTGCACATTGAAATCATGTCCAAAACCATATCTTCACACAAATTGATATTGTTTGTCATCTACCCAAATTTTAATGCTCGCAAGAGTCAACTGATACGAAATCATCATCCAACATCATGACAGACGGTTTAAAAAGAGGTCCCAGAAACAAAACCAAAATGTAGTCTTGTTTTTCCACTTGAATGCCTAGGTAGGTTGACACTTCATTCAGATAGATCTAAACGTTCACCCGAAGTAGGCGAAGATACCAGTCCCTCTTTTGTACCATCTTGTGAAGATATTAACATGCATGTTCATAATAATCATTATCAAAGCATACATTCTAGTATAAACATCAGATCCATGAGCTCAGATTGGAAACATAAATAATAAGGAAACATATAGATTAGATAAGCACCAAGATCAGATTCACCATACAAACACCATGTTCAAATACATCAATTACCATAATCCATCCACAATACTCCATTATTAACCAAAAATATTACATATCAGAAGCTAAATACATCATAATACTATCATAGAGCCATGTGCGCTATCGGATCGTAGAAACATAGCTCTAATACATATGGTCTACAAAACTATGTAGATAAACTACTATATATATGGGCAGGGACTTTCACTTCACCTCCCATGCATCTCAAAATAGACTGCATGGTGAAAATAGCCATGCACCAATAACTACATGCTTTTACATGAAGGCTAATAATAGATTAATCTATAAATAAAATTTACTCTAATCTTATTAATAACATGGTCGATGCATGAACTTTGATCTTCTAATTTGCTTCCAAAATAGCTTTTACTTAGCCACAAAGTCTTCTTGATTTTAATTCATTTTGTGATCCACAATCGACCTACTTTTCCTATTTTTATCTTGTTCCATGCAAAATTGGCTAAGTCCCAAATTGATTTTCTTGGGTGCGTGTTTTCTCAAACTTCCTTTTGCATGCTTCGTGCCCCTCTTGCATGCCTTAACTCTTCGTGTTCTCTTCAAATACTTAGTCAATTTTCATCAACTAGGATCATCCCTTTGTTATTCAATTTTCTTGAACTATAAGTATGAAGGGAAATATTTCCCAAGAGGTTCCATTATAAACCTATCTAATAGGATCATTACATGCCTAGTAGGTTATAATATGACATGAATCGACCTATGGGTTAAGTTGGATAAAAGGTCTTTATATATTGTGCATAAGATAGCCCATGGTACAAAGTAAAACATGACACAATCTATTGTGGAAAGCATTAAAAAGATGTTGAATTAGTTCATAATGTACGTGAAAATTTTATTCTAGGTGTCACATTAATCCTATTGGTTATTAACCAAATCATTGTTCCTATAGGTAGTGGCACACCTACATAGAAGTACCCAGCAAAACAAGAGTTACCCATTGAACAATAAAATGACTATATGGGTCCTACACATTTATAAAGGCATATAATGAAATATAAGATAATTGGATTAGTCATGTTAGGAATTCCCTAGATGATGATTCACACATACCAAGGTTGTTTTTGGGTCTATTGAAACATGAGGTCAAGTTCATAGTAATGCAACAATATTTTGTAGTGCGGTTCAAACTTATTGAAAACAATGTGTCAACGTGGGCCAAGTTCTCATGTGCATTTACCGTAGAATACTTTATGATATCCATAAATAGGATAAAAAATAAAAATAAATTCATTTTGATGTGCAACACGTTGATTTAGATATATATACGTGAAGGGAACAATATGTTTACCCAAGGAAAATCATACATGTGGAGACACAAAAGATATATCTATGCAACACATATCCATTCAAAACTATTGTAATAAATAACAAATCATTTCACTTAATCTACTTTCTCAAGTACAAGAAGATGAATAAAAATCAAGTCACGGGAGGAGGAGAAGAGGAATATTAGGAGATTCATGTACCAAAGAAATAAAATCGCGTCAAGATGAAAGTTTATAAAATAAATACCCTGAAGATCTTTGTGAAGATACTTGAGCATGATGAGGGAGGAAAAGAATAAGAGGAGGAGCATGATTCAGATAATGTGCCTTTTATAAAGAATAACAAGTCAATTGTTGAATACAATAGGAATGTTTATGTTTGGTTTGGATTCAACTAGTAGTGAAGGGCATAATTAGGGCCTACCATAAACACTCACACTAAAACAAATGGAAACTAACACTAGGTTCATTCAAAAGGACATACACACTTTTGAAGGAGGAGGATAAGGAGAAACAATAGCTCCACCCATTATCAATCTTCTAAGGAACCCTCTCCTACAATAAGTCCCACGCGCATGGAATTTTGTACATAAATTAACAAGATCTTAAGGAATCCAGTGTTATAATATGTACACCCCCAAAGATGCCTCCTAAGATTATAAATGTTAAAGATTAAGAAAGTGAGAAAGAAAATTTTGAGGAGGAGGAGAAGACACATGGAGATGAATAAGAAAACATAGATTATATTGGTGCCCATAATGGAAAAAATATACATAATACCACATGGAAAAATGGATGGGCGTGCAAGAAGAGGTAGAAGACTGAGATGAAAAAGGAATATATTACAATGAAAAATAAACTCTTCATTATATTATCTTAAGATTCCATAAGAGAAAAACCAAAGAACAATAGTTTTTTTGGAACTACCTCAAGGATACTATCGTAACAATGATGATGAAGAAGTTTTTATCCTTTACCCTAGGCATTTGTACAAATAAGCCCCAATTTGAAATCCCTTACCCTATCTTGCATAAAGTTCTAAATGAAGTCAAGAAGTATTGGGAGCGGCCTCGTGGAAACTTTCCAAATTTTTGATACTTAGTTTGGAAATGTGATACTAGAAATTGAAGGAGATGTTGTGCAATAAAACTTCACCAATAGTACAAACACACACTTACAAATAGAAAAGCAAGAGTTGACCAAGGAGCTCTAAGAGACAAATAATTTTTTTGGATAAAAACGGAGAAACATGTGTGCGATGATTTGAAGGAACTTAATTTATGTAAAAATATCATCATCAATAAAACCTAGTTGGCAAGGCACTACCAATAGATGAGGGGGTGTGAAAAATCCAAAAAAATTGGTCAAGATGTTCCTCAATAATGAGTCCATAAATTGACTCATCATAACATCTATATAAGTATAAACTTTACTCCTAAAAACATTAATCAATGCATGGTATGTTATTAATAGGTTATATCTAAAGTAGAAAGTGATGCATATCCCCTATTCTATCTTATGAGATGTAATGCCCAATGGAACTTCCACTAACTTCTTTGTTGAGTGATTTCGTGATATATGCAAGATGACGAGGCATTTTTTCTGCCATTTTGTGTAGTCACAGTCAAAGGAGGCCGAGTCCACAACCACTACGCCATTTTGGAGGTTGACCCTTAACAAGATACAAACTAGGACCCCTGTTTCCAGCAAAGTTATGGGGCATCATGGAAATTTTATGAAAATTTCATTGGTTAATATGTTTCCTATAGTTGTGGCATGTGTTGTAATCAGTTGTGTTTATATGACACCTCCTTGAACAGTTTCTTAGTTTTTACCAGTATTACAATAGTTAATAGACAGAAGTTATTTTTAGTTGCTCTTTGAACTATGTAATAGACTTATTTTTATCAATACAATATATGATATTTTGAGGATACATTTGTGTTAAGAGCCTCAATCCCGAAGTAGGATCTGGTATTTCATGCAAAATATTTACATTTACTAAGTTCTAGTTTTAATATCTTGGTTTGGTGATTATCTGAATGCAATCTTGTATCTCTTTATTTAAAAAAATCCTTTACTCATCATTTCCTTTAAGCATTTCATTTAGTAACTTTGTTTCAGTAGAATAGATGTAATTCACATGCTTTGTTTTCCATTTGATAGTTTAGAATATTTTTATATTTAGTAGTTTAGACCTTTTAATTTCTTTTAGTAGTTAAGTAGTGTAGAATAAGAAAATCGATACCAAACAAAACCCCCATAAAGAGAACCACCATAGTGACTGAGCTGTATATCAACTTCTCTGCATACATCCTTAAACACAACCCTGGTTTATAATGACATCAACACTTAAATAAGTTGATTAAATGATTCGAAGTTACAATGAACCATAATTTTTGAAATAGTTTCAGGGGACCACCATAAGAAAATCACACCATTTTAGTCATTTTTTATGTTATAGGTGTTATGGAAGTTGATCTATGTAACCAATGATCGATCCAAGGCCTTACCTTAAAAGATAAATATTGATACAGGTGCCAAGGGACACTAGAGGGAGATATATACATCGCAACACTCGATAATATCCCCAATAGGAGAACATGTAGTAAACATTGCTAACACTACTCTTGAGAGTGAAACTAAATCTAATACTACTCGTGAGAGTGTAATCTTGAACAATCTAAATCAACTTGTTCAAAATAATTTACATAAATGGGAGAAAATGGAGACAACGGTGATAGACCCTTGGGTAGAAACTTTACCTACCCCATTTTCTTAAATGAGGATGAGAAAGAACTTGTGAAAAACATTTCCCCATCCATTCTTCCTATTTTTCGAGGAATTCCCACAGAATATCCAAAGCAATTCTTGTTTGAATTCAAAGTTCTATTCTAAACATATGACTACAAAACAGATAACCAGAAACTCAAGCTCTTTCCTTCCACCCTCAAGGACTCTGTCATGATGTGGTTTTAGGGTTTTTGCTCTAACTCCATTCATTCATGGGAATAGATGGAGACTAAATTTTTTGACAAGTACAAATACTACTACATGGGAAGAGATAGGATGAATGAATTCTTTTAGATAAGACAAAAAGAAGATGAAAATATGGAAGATTACTTGGATAGATTTATTTTTGTCCATAGGATAAGTGGTTATGATTTTAATGCAAAGATTATCAAGAATATCTTCCTTAAAGGACTTGATGATGAAGCCAAAGAATCTCTCCATCTCATGGGAGGAGGTGATGTACACAAAATCACCATGGAATAGATTATTGAGTTATGTAGGAGATACTCTAGAACAAGAGGAGGCATTAGAAGAAGGAAAACATCAAAACATGCCTCTGGTGCCTCAAAACTTATAGAGGAGCTAGCCAATATGAAAAAAATACATTTTGACACAGTTAACTTCAACCCTAGATGGACTGAAAGCTAAGGAAAAAGCTGCAAAAGAACCTCTAGACATATATTGTCCCAGATGCAGGAAAAGACATCCTTTGAAAGAATGTCCTCTAGATATCACATAAATGTGCATGATCTATGATGTCCCTGAAAATGACACCAACCATTGTACTCTCTTACCTCATCTAAAATAAATATTAAATGCTATGACTCAAACAAATGGAGAAGTAAACTTTGTTCAAAGATCAAATAATCACTTGCTTATGCCCCTAGACCTGCTTAAAACCCATGGATGATGTCATGGTCCAATTAGACCCCCACCAACTTGGGGACAACCTGATTGGACACTACCAAACTGGATGGCCTACCCAAATCCATAACCATGTATGCCTCCATATAATCAACAAGGCTGGACACCACCTGCCAATGCACATTCATGGTCAAACCAACAATGGTCACCCCAACATAACTATAATCAGCCAAGAAGATTCACACCATAAAAAGCTTTAATGCCACCACCACAACAAAATCACTAGCAAGGGCAAGCAACACAAACTCAACTTCCATCCTAGCCTGTCTCAAACCCCAAAAATCAACAAACAATCTCAATTAGTGAAGCGGGACAGGGAGAAACAATGCAAGTTAATGTCATTAATAACTTGCAGTTGAGATCTAAAAAGATAGTAAAGAATCCTCCAATAGTTATTACGAGGTAATTGAGGAAAGAGAGGGAGTACCGAGGAAAGAGATAACCAAACATGTTCCATGAGATGCTAGAAAGCTGGGTATGATGAGGAGAAAGACAAGAATGTGCATGCAAATCCTTTCCCAGAGAGATTAAAGGAAATATAGAATGGGTAAGAAACAACACTAGTTCAGGAGCTAAAAATTTTGAATATAGAGTCCCACTCTTGAGATAAATAAGGGAAATTCTTAAATTAAACCAAACCAGTATGAACCATTGCATAAAGGCACTAGGAAGAAAGAGGAAATACCCAAAAATAGTCAAAGTAGAAGGAAATCTAGCTGACCTTGTAGCTGGAAAAATTCTTTCACCAAAATATGGGGACCCTGGGAGTCTAGTCATTACTATTTTTGTAAATGGTCAGTCAATATCTAATGTTTTGGTGGATCTTCATGCTGACATAATTGTCATAACAACAGATACATTCAATTTGTTGTCTTTGACATGATTACAGCCAACCAATATTGTCCTCCAATTAGTAGATCAATCTATTGTTGTACCAGATGGAGTAATTGAGGACATCATGGTTACGGTTGAATCCCGAGAGTATCCAAGTAGATTTTTTTGTTCTTATAGCCTAAATCTTGAAAGATGGGATATCCAATTATCTTATGAAGACCCTGACTAGCTACTATTGCTGCATACATTGATTGCAGGTCAAGAAAAATGACTATTTCAAATGGGCAAAAAGAAAAAAATATTTCTCTTTATCCTCCTTACCACCATATGTGGATGTTTCGAATGTGTGTCGATAGGATTTTGGATACTAAGATATGAGTCCCGCTTATCCGGCCACCATCGCAAAAAAAATCACATGAAACAAATTATAGAGACATACCTAGTATTTGATGAAGAAGATGTTGTGGCTACGAAAATGATTATTTTGAACTCATAAGAGAAAACACCGCCTTAGTAAGTGAAATATCTATAGAAGGTTGTGGAGATAACTATGATTACCATGAAGGCCAAACATCAACTGATTTTCATTATCCTTTAGCCAAGATTGTATCTTTTGATAATATGACTATTTTTCACATGTTGACTGATGCTTGTCCATTAAACTCTTTGTTTCTTTGAGAGACAATTAATGGATATTCGAAAGATACTAAACAACTGTTGTGGTAGGAAAATAATTGACTATTGGTAACAACTTAGAAGATATCCAAGAGACTAGGGTCATATACATCTTGAGAAATCATTCAAAAGCTTATACTTGGGATTATACTGACATGAAAGGGATTCATCCAAGTATCTGCACTCATCATATTTACACTGAGGATTTCAAACCAATCATATAGCCAAAATGAAGGATTAACCCAACACTAAGAGACATTTTAAAAGATGGAATAGAGAAAAATTTGAGGGTAAGATTCATCTATTCAATATATGATAGTTAGTGGGTCTCACCGTTTGTAATAGTTCCCAAGAAAAATGGTAAGTGGAGAATCTGTATAGATTATAGTGATCTTAATAAAGCCACCAAGAAATATTACTTTCCTATCCTATTTTAGACAATTTGGCAAGCAAGAAATATTTCTCCTTCTTGGATGGGTTTAGTGGATACAACCAAATAAGTATAGCACCTTCTGATCAAGATAAGACCACCTTCACTTGTCCCTAGGGTACATTTACATACATAGTTCTACCATTTGGACTTTGTAATGCACCTGAAACCTTTCAGAGAGTAATTTTAGCTATTTTTACAGACCTCACCAAATACTATGTTGAAGTTTATATGGATGATTTCACTTTCCATGGGTCTACCTTTGAGGAGTCTTTGAGAAATATTGAAAAATTGTTAACCAGATGTGAGCAACACCAACTCTTTTAAGTCATGAAAAATTATTGATAATTGTTGATCAAGGGATTTTTTTGGGTCATCAAATCTTTGTTATAGGTCTCCAATATGATTCTAAGAAGATAAAATTCATTACTAAGTTGTATACACCAAAAAATCAAACATACATAAAAATTTCCCTTGAACATGTAGATTATTATAGATGGTTTATAAAAGGTTTTAGTAATGTTGCTACACCAATGTTCTCTATGTTGGAAAAAGACTCTATTTTTGAATGGACTCCTCAATGTGAAAAAGGATTTTGAAGTTATAAAGGATAAACCGACCATTTCCCAGTCTTGAGAGGAAACAATTAGGGTTGGAGTTTTCATATTCATATCGATGCTTCCAACACTACAATGGGAGTTTTTCTTGAAAAAAAGAGTAGGAAGATAAAATTTATGCCACCTATTTCATCAGCAAAAACTTTACCCCTATAGAGAGAAACTACACCACTACAGAAAAAGAATTCCTAGTTTTTGTTTACTCTTTAAAAAAATTCAGACACTAAATTACTGGATATAATATTTTTTTGTATACATACCACTCAACCATACAATAATGAAAAAACTAATAGTAGGGGGAAAAATTATTAGGTGGTTACTTATTTTGCAAGAGTTTAACTTGGTCATTATTGATAAGCCTAGAAAGGCTAATGTTGTTGCTGAATTTCTTTCAAGATTGAATGTTTCAGGAGAAGGTGAGGTAGTTCAAGATCACTTCTCGGATGAGCACTTATTTACAATATCGAACACCCTCCATGGTTTGTTGATCTTACCAATTATCTAACTACAGGGAAGTTTCCAGCTTATTTCACTAATAAAGAAAGAAAGAGATTATTAAGAAACAATGCTACATATAAGTGGTGCAATGGAATTTTATTTAAATTCTTTCCTAACATGATTCTTCCAAGGTGTGTTCGAGAAGAAGTATATGACATACGAGAGGGGTAAATGCATGGAAATGGGGGCAAAAAAGTGGACACAAATATGTTTTTTGGCCATTTTGGCCATAACACGCTCGTGTTATGGCTCAAGTGTGTTATAACGTGACAAGAAAAATATGGGGACGCGTTATAATGCACTCACGTTATGGCTCGATTTTACCAAGACATAACACGAGCACATTATGGCTGATAAAAAAATAGTCTAAACCTGCGGCCTATTACTCTGTTATAACGCACTCGTGCTATAAATTTCTCATGTTATAATGCACTCGTGTTTCATCTTTTTGGGGTTTGTAATACCCAATCCAAAGGCTTGGATTTCCAAACCAGAGGTTTGGACTATGTTTTGCGTGATTAAAACCATGTTTAAAAAAAAACCATCAAAATTTCACGTGTGCACCCCAATATCTTGTGCATTAAAACATAATATTCAAAAATAAATTATACTACAATGTCAAGCTTAGTTTTACCTTGACGAAAATATAATTCTTTATAAAATCTTACAAGTTTAAGGTTTTCATCCATAATTTATTTTACTAGTTCCTTGTTTTCTTACAAAAACCTTTGCATACATTTTGGTGCACATTCTACAATTTTTTTCATCCAAATTTTAAAAACAAAAAGTGGTTTTTTCTAAACTCCATTCTACACGCACTCAAAAAAAAAAAAAAAACTAAAAATGACTTTTTCTCAAATATATGGGGGTGCACACACAAGTATTTCATTTTCGGGATATGTGCACTTTGAAAATTAATAAAAATTATATATTCGTTCAAAAATTATGAAAAATTAGTGGGACATCATACATGGTCTTAGCTAACTTTCTACCAAAGGGATTTGAAAAAATATATAGAACTCAAAAAATAGGTTCTTATCTTTTACACAAAATTAGAAATACTTTGTGTGCACACTATATTTGACCCTCTTAATATCAACCACTTTCAAAAACAATTACTAGTTTAGAAACTATATTTCGAGCTCTATGGTACTTATTCTTATCATTTTGTCAAATATTTAGTATAGGCATGCCGAATTATTCGATGAAGTTCAAGTTTCATTGATTTCAAGAAAAAGTGTCCCTTTTTACCCCCTTTTGGCCCCCCATTTCCATGCACTATTGGGCCCCTGGAATATTGACCAAGTACGAAGGCACTTGGGGGCGCAGAGACCCCACTTATAGAATGGCGCACAAGGAAAAATTGCACAAGAGAAAGGCTTAAGGAAACAAATAGTGCACGCGACATGCAAAAGGAGGTCTGAGACTTAGCCAATTTGAGTGCCCAAGGCAGAACACGTGAAAAGTGTGATCGGTTACGCACGGATAAGATGCCACTGGCAAAAGGTTCACCTGTGAAAGAGCATTCCGGATGGAATCTTCTAGAATATCATCATGAGATGGAATGGAGAGCTCAAGCCTGAAGGAACATGCTCACATGGAGGACCACATTCGACACTTTGTGATGGATTTGAGGGCGTGGCAAGGTGAGTTGGTATCTCGGGAAGTGATAAATACAAGTGCATGCCGCAGAAAAGAGACACGAGAGACATATACATAGAGAGAGATATATACATGGGGAATAGCGGGTTAGAGAGTGAGCGAAGCTCTGTAAAATTTCTGCGAGTGGATATTTTGGTTCAGGAAAGGATGTACTAAGCATGGGGTTTTATTTTTCTTTTCTGTTAGCTTAGTTACATACGTCCAGTGATGTGAATGACTGCAGGTCTGCACTCTGTGACACTCTGTAATGAATCAATGAATATATTAAGGTTACCTATTATAAATAGATATGAATATCAATGGGTTTAATGTATATTTCATTCATATGAGTTCTCTTTCCTTTCATGATATGAATGAATGGTTGTATCTTTCTTTTTGTTATAGTATATGTTTTGGGATCTATTAAAGCACTCAATCTGAAGTGACTGCAAGGATCTAGAGGCCGTTCTGAGCCCTATGGTTCTTGTATGTCTCAACTTATTTCCTAAATACTCTTACACTAATCATAGATAATGCTTCCCACTAGACTCACATAAAAGAGAGACTCGGCACCGCTCGTGCCTCGGGTGAGCACTCAACTTCTGTTGGGTGATAGGATGGCACGCATGCATGGGGTTCTTCCTTTTGTTATAGGAGTAAAAATGACTACATCTTGGTTTCTTTTAAGAAATGTGTGTTTCTTACTCCCTTTGAGACTCTATGGGGGCATATTATATATAAGGAGGGCTTCTTTGGTAGATGCCGCTAAGGTTGCAGTTATTGTGGGGTTAAGGGAACCTATTAGCCAGAGCGTAGTGCATGGATTCCTTGGGCATACGGGATATTACAGGAAATTCATTAAGGGATATGCCAAGATCGTCATCTTTGTTAGAGGATCTTCTTAGACATAAAAGTGCCTTCCATTGGGGGAGGCACGGCGAGAGGGCATTTGATACATTAAAATATAGGCTTATTACCGCACCTATTTTATGTTTTCCCTCTTGGGACAAGCCCTTCCATGTCCATGTAGATGCCTCAGGAACCGCCATTGGAGTAGTGCTTGTACAACCAAGTGAAGGGATTATTGATCATCCTCTCTATTTTGCGAGCAGGAAGTTAACACCAGCAGAGCAAAATTATACCACTACCGAGTGTGAGGCATTGTCAATGATCTACATGCTCTTCAAGTTTAGACAATATCTGTTGGCAACACCCTTTGTATTCTACACCGACCACATGGCATTAAAGTATTTGGTGAACAAGCCCATTCTTCAAGGGCGCATATGTCGATGGGTGTTGTTGTTTCAAGAGTTTGAATTCACCATTGTAGTGAAGCCTAAAAAGCAATTGTGGGCCTGATCATCTATCAAGGATTGATTTAGGAGAGGATGTGCAAAGTATTGAGGAAGCAATTCCCGACACCCAACTATTTAGATCATGCACGTGCCCTCGGATTTGGAGGAGATTGTAGTATTTTTAAAAGAAGGTGTGGTGTTGGATGGAATGAAGGCATTGGAAAAGAAGCAATTGGCCATACGCGCGTCGTGCCCTACATGTTGATTAATGTATACTTATACAATTTGGGATGAGATGAAGTTTTGTGTAGGTTCGTATTAGATTATGAGCACTTGGCCATCATGGAGGAAGCACATGGAGGAAGTGCGGGTGGGCATTACGCAGGTGATTCCAGCGCACGCAAGATATTAATGGAAGGATTATGGTGGGAAACCTTGTACAGGGATTTTAGATATTATTGTAAAGCATGTGACCATTATCAACGCATTGGAAAACCAGGAAGGAGAGATGAAATGCCTTTGCATCCTATCCTTGTGCGGAGCCTTGCCAAAAAATGGGCGATAGATTTTGTGGGACCTATTGCACCAGCAGCACGTAGGACTAGGTCACATTATGTCATCACTTACATGGATTATCTCACAAGGTGGGAAGAGGAATCCCTAACTAAAGATTACACGACAGTAATAACGGCAAGGTTCTTATGGGAGAACATTATCACGAGGTATGGATGTCCATTGAGTTTGACCAGTGATAGGGGTACATATTTTCTGAATGAGACCGTGAGGATCCTGTTATCGGAGTTTATGGTGGCTCATCACAAGAATATGCCCTATCACCCACAAGTGAATGGAACCATGGAAGCATTCAACAAAATATTGAGTCATACCTTGACCAAAATCTGTGATGTTGGAAGACAAGATTGGGATGAAAAGTATCGGCAGTGTTATGGGCTTACAGGACTACGTATAAAAGACTAAATAAAGTCACACCTTTTCAATTGGTGTTTGGTGTGGAAGCCATTTTTCTAGTTGAATTTATGTTACCTTCTCTACGAATAGTGTGCGCAAGAGGTTTAGCCAATGAACAAGTGTTGGAAGAAAGGATTGATGAGCTAATGAAACTGGATGAGAGGTGACCACTTGCCCGATGGAGCCAAACAATGGAAAAGGAAAAGAAAAAGGCTTGGCATGATCACCATATTAGAAACAAGAAGTTTGAGGTTGGGTTTTAGGTGTTACTATATGATTCCAAGTTTCGCGCCATCTGGAAAGTTGAAAGTCCATTGGCTAGGTCACTACACAATCTCGTACATCCTTGATTTGGGTGCATACCAGTTACAAGTGTTGGATGGGATGAAGTTACCTAGACACTTCAATGGTAGTAGGTTGAAGCCCTACTATAAATAATTCTTTTGGTGTTTGTAAATAAGGTAGTTTTGCCAATTAGTTTAGAAGTTTCCTTTATGCATTTTTCACTTTCTTGTGTTTCCCTTTCGCATTGTTGTTTTGCGCCTTGAGCGCCAGTAACCTTATTGCTATTTTTGGATAATTTGTGAGTGTGCAGAGGAACGTGCATCATTTAAGTTTGGGGTGGAGAAAAATGAAGAAGCGCGTGATTAACGTATCAAGGAAGTTATGTTGAAGAGCCATGTTGTGTAGACCGGTTGAAAGAGGTAGATGAAGAGAAAAGATAGAATGGTTGGTGCAAAGATAAAGCTACTTTGGTATATCCCACGTAAAAAGGAAAAGGAAGTGTAGTTAAAGAAACACGAGGTAGGCGAAAGCAAGAATCTGGACAGAAGAAGTGCCTTCGGTGTAGGTTAAGCGCGCGCAAGAGTCTCCTGTCAAGTTGGTTGGGTTGCACGCCAGAAGGTTGGAGGAGTTTTCACATAGGAAGGGCATGTAAGTGAAGGCATTGAAGACGGACTTTTTTGAAAAATATGCATTAAATGAACAAAGTACGGGGTAGGTAAAGTAGCATTTAATGATCTAGAAAAATGAAAAACTATAAATAAAGGGTCGGGGCACTCTCATTTTTACTTTGCGAAAACGAAGAGTTGGAGATATAAGCGAGTGTTATAAACTAGGGTTTTTAGATTCGATCGAGTGGAAGATCTGTGTGATTAAAATGTGAAGAGCCAGTTTGAGATTGCGAACCAGAAGGAATTACATGGGCGTGAAAGGAGTTGAAAAGGCACTGTCTTGTGAAGAGTTTATCCAAGTTAGGGTTCAACAAACTAGGGCACGGGTTTAGAAGAGTTATATCACGGATCTGAGATCAAAGGTTGGGAGAAGAAAGACAAAGTAACAAAGAGAGGGTAGGAGTAATAAAAATACCTCGACCATGGCACCCAAGAAAGGAAAGGGCAAAGCTAAGGCTAAACAACTAGAACCCAAAGTAGACACAAATGAAGAATGGTATAAAGAGATGCAATACCCGGATGGGGTGGAGATGGGAATCCCACTTGAGAAGCATACCTGTTAGTGACTATAATCACCGCACAAACACCATAGAGAAAGAAATGGCATTGGAATTGGTATGCCCCACCAACAAGAAAACACGTGAAGGTTTGCCCATATATGATGATGATGTTATGGTTAAATTGGCAAAGGGGGGCTGTTTGCAACTCTATGAGTTACCTTATTTTGGGAAGCCAGATCACTTGTACTAGTGGCTAATGTCTTGAGTGCACAAAGACTATTTCCATTTTGCTGGGCACAAGATGCACGTGACTCCCCAGTTGATTTCACAATTTACATGCCTCATATGTGAGGGAGATATCCTAGAAGATGACCTTGGTGACAAGGAGGTTATTCAAGACACCGTCACCGAGTATGCATGCAAGAAAGGGTCACAAGACTATGATATTTCAGACATCAAGGACCTGTTATGAAGATGGCCACACATCCGGTGAGTAAGTTTGAATGGCCAAGAAAGATGGATGCGAGTCAATAAAACTTGGCTACATGTCCGCAGGAAGATTGCGAGAGGGGAGAATATACAACTTATCTCGCATACATTACGAGAGGAGATTGTTAAGTGTGCGAAGGAAGGGGACAAGATCCTCTTTGGCAATGTCTTACTCACCATAGTGTTTGCAGAAATTGGAGTGTTGGATGCCTCAGATAAGGTCATGTGGGAGTACCTAGCCGAAGACCCTTCACCCACAAAGATGTTTGAGAAGTATGCTTGTGATACAATGATGGCTCCCCACAAAGCGTGGCTATAAAAGTGGTATACGCGCTTGAGGAATGCATTCAAGGTAGAATGGAGGATCCCTAAACAACTCCCGGGGCCACCGAGGGTAAAGCTGAGTTCATGGTGTACCAACACTACTGCTTGGGCAGATTCAAGCTTATTGAAAAATCATGGAGCCCTTGGTGCAAGCTTCCTTTCGTGTTCACTACCCAATACTTCCAAGTGGGAGTAAACAGATTTAAAGAATCAAAGAAGCTAAGGCTAGAACTAGGAAGGTTAGACTGGGAACACAAGGAGATGAGGAAGAAGTTGAATTACCCCAGCAGTAAGCCCCCATACATAGAGAAGTATGTTTCACACGAGATCCACATGACTAGGCCGATAACACTTCCCATCGCTGGAGGATCCGTGACGCGTGTGTACATGCGCATAATGCTCAAGTTTGAAAAGGGCGTGTATTTGGAGAATGAAATCTCCATACCTGAAGACCCCTTGGGGAAGAAGAAGCTAGTGTCTAAGAAGAGAGGTAGAGGAGAGGAAGGAGCACCAAGTGTGCCGACTACTTAGACAGCAAGCATGCCATCTACAAGCACCAATCCAAGCACCTACATATGGAGAAAGAAGTCTCCAGTGAAGGAGAAGATGCCGAAGTAGAGGCGCTGAACACCCACCATCATGGAAGATTCATAAAAGGAAGAAGAGGAGATTGAATCTCCTAATCAGAAGCCACCTCTCAGGAAGAAGTAGAGGGTGGATGAAGAAGTTGACTCATAGGTGACCGATAGCTTGGAGAAGTACTTGGGATAAGGAGAAGATGAGAGTAAAGGAGGCGGCGATGAGGAAGAAGAGCTGGGAAAGACAAAGAGCCACATGTGTTTAGTTTCTATGACTCAAAGGAAGAGAGCGGAGAGGAGAAGCAAGCATTTTTCTTTGTGCGGCACAAGGGCACACAAGATGAGGAAGGCAATCAAGACACAAAGGCAAATGAGAAGAATGCCAAGGAGCAAAGAACAATAAGCTTGACAAAAATAAGATTATGAGTTAGCAGAGAGTGAGAAGCGAAAAATATGCTCGAAGTCCTTGTAGACCAAGAGTTAGAGTGTACATGCAGACATAGTGCTTAAGGAAGGGAAGGAGGAGAGCATTGAAAAGGAGCATGACAACCTAGGAGGCCCCGCTTTGATAGTTAGATTCCCCAAAGGTGCGCACTCGAGCAGGAGAACTCTGGATATAGACCAGAGACAGATAATGGGCTATGTGGATGACACAAGGAAGGTGTTACGTGCATGGTTCCAGAGCACTGTACCCACTGAAAGGCTTATAGCCATGGGGTCTTTTGAGAAGGATGACACATACCCCAGGACCAAGAAGATGCTTTCTTGGGTGTTCGAGTCACACGTTGACGAGCCAGACTTTGAAGTCTACTAGAAAGTGCTCATCTTGTTACCAAAATCTAAGGGAGACAACCCCTTAGTGAATGCTCAGGAACTTTCAGACGAACAAGTATGCAATGCTCTTAACAAGGTCGCGGTCGACATCAAGCTAGGTTATTCACACAAAATGAAAGAATTAGATCATTGGAGGTGAAGTTGGGGAGGAAGGAGGAAGAACTCAAGCGGAGAAAGCCAAGAGTTTAAAACAGGAGGAATTAATCAGCGTGTAGTTAAGGTGCGAGTTAAAGGAGGAAAAAGTAAAGGTGCAAGAGGTCTACAAAAAGGTGGAGTCAATCAAGAGTGCCATCATATTAAAAACCCCGACCTATCTCCAATCCCTCGATGTATGCATCAACCTTGGAATGCTTAGAAGACCTAACGTGCATCCTTACTATGGAGAGGTGACCCTTGGAGCTGGAATCTGGAAGAAGTGGTCTGCACGCTTGAAGAAGGAAGACAAGTTGAATTGTAGTAGCAATTGTTGCCTTGAGTACATGACTAAGTACTCACGGAGATTAAGGTCCCTACCCAGTTTGTAGAAGCCGCATATGACACATGCACAGATAGAGATAAGGTGGTGAGCTCCTTGGTCACCACGCTTGAAGTAGATTTGAAAGAGTTCCAGGAAAAGAACAAAGGGAACAGGGCAGAGAGGGACAAGGTTCTAGCTGAGGTAGAAAAGAAATTAGAGGTGATTGAGGCTTTAAGGAGCTCAATTAAGGCCCAGTGAAAGAACTATACCCCCAACTTACCGGGAGAATGCATAAACTTCAGACCTGGGTAAGGACTTGGAGTAGACTATGGACACTTTGGGCACCCAGGGAATTGGTCTAAGCTTTGATGAAGTGAGCACCCTAGTGGGCAATCTATGCTAGAAGGCAAAGGGTGAGGTCAAAGTGTGGAACAAGCTGGAGGTAGATCTACGAAAGGACTTTCCCAGCCTTTTGAATTGATGTCCCCCCCATTCTTCATTTTTTCCCCTATTATTTCATTCCTTATTCATTTTGTAAAGTATAAGTCTACTTTTGGGTTCCATAAAACAACTTGCATCTTGGTCAAGTAAGATGTTTCTGAGGATGGAGAACAAGCATAGTGTGGGGTGATGTTGGGCCCCTAGAATATTGACCAAGTATGAAGGTGCTTAGGTGCATGGGACCCCAGTTATAGAATGGCACACAAGGCAAAAGTGCACAAGAGAAAGGCTTAAGGAGACAAATAGCATGCGTGACATGTGAAAGGAGGTCCGGGACTTAGCCAATTTGAGTGCCCAAGGTAGAACACGTGAAAATCATGATCGGTTGCACGTGGATAAGATGTCACACAGTAACAAGTTGGCCTAGAAAAGAGCATACCCAGATGGAATATTCTAGAAGATCATCATGAGATGGAATGGAGAGCTTAGGCTTGAAGGAACATGCTCGCATGGAGGACCACATTTGACACTTGGTGATGGATCTGAGGGCACGACAAGGTGAGTTGGCATCCCGGGAAGTGATAAATACAAGTGCTTGCCACGGGAAAAGAGACACAGATACATATACATAGAGAGAGATATATATATATACTTGGGGAATAACGGGTTAGAGAGTGAGAAAAGCTCTACAGAATTGTTGTGAGTGGATATTCTGGTTCAAGAAAGGATGTACTAAGCATGGGGTTGTATTTTTCTTTTCTGTTAGCTTAGCTACATACGTCCAGTGATGCGAATGACTGCGGTCTGCACTCTGTGACACTCTGTAATGAATCAATGAATATATTAAGGTTACCTGTTATAAATAGATATGAATATCAATGGGTTTAATGTATATTTCATTCATATGAGTTCTCTTTCCTTTCATGATATGAATGAATGGTTGTATCTTTCTTTCTATTATAGTATATGTTCTGGGATCTGTTAAAGCACTCGATCTAAAGTGACTACAAGGATTTGGAGGCCGTTCTGAGCCCTATGGTTCTTGTATGTCTCAATTTATTTCTTAAATACTCTTACACTAATCATAGATAATGCTTCCCACTAGACTCACATAAAAGAGAGACTCAAAGACTGTGCGTGCCTTGGGTGAGCACTCGGCCTTCCTTCGGTGATAGGCCGACACGCACGGGGTTCTTCCTTTGTGATAAGATTAAAAATGACTACATGCACTTACCCTAAGAGCATGCCATGATGAACCTAGAGGATGGCACTACTCAAGAAAGAGGACATTTCATAAGGTCCTTAGATCCGGGTACTACTAGCCCTCTCTCCACAAAGCTATCAAGATATATGTCTAGTAATGTGATGCATGTCAACGAATGGAGAAACCCACTTTGTCTTCTAAAATGTCCCTCACTCCTCAACTGGTCTTAGGGCCTTTTGAGAAATGGAGGATTGATTTTGTTAGACCTATAGACCCCCCATAAAAGAGTACCTATTGGTGTGCACTTAGTATGTTACTAAATGTGCCGAAGTTCAAGCATTGGCATCTTCCAATGAGGATGTTGTAGCTAACTTTATGTACGACATGATCATGTTAAGATTTGGAGCTCCCAAATCCATAATATCTTATCAGGGACCCAAGTTCATTTCCAACATGATTGAGACCTTTTTGAAAAATTACCAGATAAAGCATAAGAAATCATCACCATACCACCCCCAATCCAATGGGTAGGTGGAAGTCACCAATAGAGAACTAGAAAACATCTTGGCTAAAGTTATAAATGTAGATCGAAAGAATTGGGTACCAAGACTACCTGAAGTAGTTTAGGCATACAACATAACCTAGAAAACCACCATTGGTTTCTCCCCATATGAACTAGTATATGGAAAGAAGTCATTTCTCCCAGTGGAATTTGAATTACATACCTGAAGAACAACATTAAAGATAGGAATTGACTTGGATGAAGCTCAACAAGATAGAGTGATGCAACTAAATGAACTAGATGAAATGCATATGGAGGCACAATAGTAAGTTGAGATCCTTCAACATCAAAGGAAGGTCTGGCATGATTCTCATATCAAGACCAAAATATTCAAAGAAGGAGACTGAGCCTTGTTGTTTGACTCAAAATACCAAAAATTCAAAGGGAAACTGGGGACAAGGTGGCTCAAACCTTACCAAATCAAAAAGATATATAATAATGGATCTATGAGGATGTTTCCAATTGACACTCGATAGAATAATTTTGTTAGTGAATGACCATAGAATGAGCCTGTATCAATGACCCCAAGATAAATAAACCTTTACTAAGGAAATGCAATTGTGTCAGGAATTTGATTCAATGGAATACTTCAACTCTTCCAACCATGAGTAGTTTGTTAGGAATATGCCAATAAAGGAAGAAGACCATAGTTCTGATATAATCCTCTTCCCCCTATATCTAAAAAACACAAAAATATGTTTTCTTTTATGCATGCAAATAAAGGTTAGAAGTGTAAATTATCAAAATGTGTATTAACCATAATTACTTTTCAAATGTAGGAGGTGGAGCGCCAATGGTCAAAAGGACGTTGAGCTGGTAAGGTGACGTGTATTTACTTTTTACCAAAGGTATTAACTATATTTGAACTTCCCAATGCACTTGATTAAAAACACAAAAACAAATCTAATGGAGTAATTGGAGAAATAAGAGGTAATGATGAATGAGTAAAGGCATGTTGTCACTCTTTTTGAAGGATGACATATGACACGAGTGACAAGGATAGAAGTGTGGGAACTGTGTTCATGAATTAAAAGCTTGCCACCTTCAACAATCACATCAGTCCTTTCCGCCATTATTCTATGCCACCATGATGTTATCATAAATTCACATGTATTTCAAACTCAAGCTACTAAATTGCTGAAAACTACTATAAATATTTCTCAAAACCATCCCAATTGTTCGAAAATCTATCTCCCGGCAACCTTTTCCATTTCTATTGCAAACCAGTCTATTTGATTTGGGAAGAAGAAAATTTCAAAGTCGAATCAGTCTTTCACGACGCGGGTTGGTTGAATTTTATTCGAAAATTTGAAGGGTTTGATGAAGATTTTATTGAAGAGTTTTTGTCAAATTTTGAAGCAACTTGTTCTAGAGTAGGAGGGAAAAGAATTGAAATAGATAGCCAAATTGTTAGCACAATCTTTAGTCTTCCATATTTCGGACTTAAGGTTGTCACTAACTCCCCCTCAAATATTTGATAGCCCTTTTTCATGAGGAAGGGGAACCTCTTCCGAGATAATAGTTAATCCCCAAGGATTCAAAAGGGTATTAAAAGAGACAACTTACTGGGCCATTGGAAGGAGGTAGCTTCTTGGGTAAATAAGTATTTCATTTGTGATGGACAAAAATCAGATTATTGGGAGGTGATACCCTAAATATTTTGACCCATTTGAAGAGAGGAAGGGAAAACCCTAAGCTCAAAGTCAATCTCCCTGAATATCTCACATATTTTGTCATAAAAGTGGGACAGAAGTATAAAAGTGGAGGTGGTGACGCTGCAATTAAGCACCCAAGGCTTATTCAATTGATTTGTGTACACCATGCCTCAAGGAAACCCAAGAGGAAAGTAGAAAATATGACTACATGAGAAAGTTCCAGGAAGAAGAAGGTCAAAGGGGTGCCTACACTAATTTATGTTGAACTAGCCCAAAGCTCTCACCTAAGATTTAATCCACTCCTCAATATGTCCCTATTTTTATTAAAGATTATGTAGATGAAGCCAAAAAGCCTCCTAAGCCTAGAATTTTTTTAAAAAGGCTATCATGTCAACCCCTTCTCAGAGTTCGATGAGAAAGAGAAAATCTAGTTCAGCAAGGAAGGATGTATCTCTTGGTCCTGCATTATCTTATGAATGTACAACCCAAAATTTAGAATATTTTACTGGAACTAAGACTTCCTCTACCCCAAGAGATCAGTGAAGGAATTTTGAGTTTACATCGGTCATTCCTAAGGAACAAATCCATGTTACAGAGGCACAAGAAACTCATTTGGAAGCTCCAGAAAATATGCCTACAACTCTCCGGAAATCCCTACGACGGCTACTAAACTGTTGCACAAGGAATTGGATGTGCGAGAATCACAAAGAGATGAGGTTTTGAGGCAACACCAAGAGGAAATTATTACTCTTAAAGAAACAACTGAAAGGTATGGAAGTAACTTATTTCTCTTCAAAATGAGTTTGTGCAAAAGAATATAGAAAAAGATAAAGAAATAATTGTTTTGAGAATGGAAGTTACTAGTTTAAAGAGACAAAAGGATATTGGGTTAAAATCATGGGATGATTTATCATCTCGTTGGACTCAAATCTCTCTTAGAAACAAGGAGTTGGTAGAAGAAAATAGAAAACTCAAGGAAGAGGTTGAATCCACTCTAATGCAAAGACAAAATTGGAAGCAATTGTTGAGTCTGTCTATCCTTTAGCTTGTAAAAACCATCTTCAGTTTATAGTTTATTTCTTTAAGAGAAATTTTATTCATGGTAGTAACAAATAATTTGTTATGGAGAGCATCGTGAGAATCCCAATGGAAAAACCTTTTTACATATTTTTCAGAGTTATACTACGAAGTTTAAAACTTGTTGTGTGAATTTTATCTCCATAACATGATGGTTTCAAATGTTCCTAATTTTTTCATAAATCTATCAGTAGGAGAGTTTCAGTTGAAATATTTTTAGTCATTGATAAGGAATCAGATTATGTGGGAAGAAAAAACTGACATCTTTACACAGCATGCCAAAATTGTTGGTTTTTACATTCAACCTCAGCACCATAATGATGTTTCAATGAAGAAGAATTTTAGGTATTTGTATTACCAGGCCAACATTGGTTGACATACATCTGAGATCTTGGCAAAATGTGTCCAAGAATTTAAGGATTACTGTAAGTAAAACTTTGGCCAGGATATGACAACCTGTGATAAGAGATGGGACACCTTGAATCTACCATTGAAAAGAAGAGAAATGATTTCCCCTTAGAATCTTAGCTAGAGCATGAGAAGGGGAGGTGCACTTGTGGAAATTATTCGTAGTTAGCACAAAAAGGGAACATTGAGTATACTGATGAATGGGTTGGAATGTAGGTGAGGCCTCCTCTGGTTCTTAGCCTAATGACTACCTGGAAAAATAATGCTCCTCAATCACATGAAAGCTTTAAGACATGGGCCGAAATTATGTTGGAAACCCAAGGATGTAAAGGAACCAAGAAAAATTATGTGAATCAGTTTGAAGAGTATGACATGGCAAAGTAACTTGGTCAGAGATATTTTGCACGAGGTCTTACAAAACGTAAAGTGTAAGGGAGATGATGAGTCCATAAATTGACTCATCATAAAGCATCTATATAACTATAAACTTTACTCCTAAAAACATTAATCAATGCATGGGAATGTTCTAAATAGTTATATCTAAAGTAGAAAGTGATGCATTTCCCCTTATTTTGTCTTATGTGAACTAATGTCCAATGGAACTTCCACTAACTACTTTTTTGAGTGATTTGGTGACATATGTAGGATGATGAGGTGCATTTTCTGCCATTTTGTGTAGTCACAGTCAAAGGAGACCAAGTCCACGTACCACTATGCCATTTTGGAGGTTGACCCTTAACAAACTACAAACTAGGACCCTTGTTTCCAACAGAGTTATGGGGCATCATGGAAATTTTATGAAAATTTCATCGGTTAATCTATTTCCTATAGTTGTGGCATGTGTTGTAATCATTTGTGTTTATAAGACAACTTAAATTGTTTCTTAATTTTTTTTTACCGGTCTTACAAACAGATTAATATATTGAGGTTATTTTCAGATTTGCTCTTTGAACTATTTAATAGAATTATTTTTTATCAATACAATATATGATATTCTGAGGATACGTTTGTGTTGGTAGCCTCGATCCCAAAGCAGAGAAAGGGCCCACTTGAATGAGAAGATAGAAGGACTGATATTTGATGCAAAATATTTACATTTACTAAATTCTAGTTTTAATATCTTGGTTTGCTGATTATTTAAATGCAATCTTGTATCTCTTTTTTTCAAAAAAATCCTTTACTCGTCATTTCATTTACTAAGCATTTCATTAAGTAACTTTGTTTTAGGAGAATAGATGAAATTCACATGCTTTATTTTCCATTTGATATTTTTTATAAGCTTTTTATATTCATTAGTTTAGACCTTTTACTCACTTTCAAGTACTTATGTAGTGTAGAACAAGAAGAGAGGTACTAAACAAACCCCCCAAATAGAGATCTACCACAGTTGGTCGAGTTGTGTATCAACTTCTTTGCATACATCCTTGAACACAACCTTGGTCTATAATGACATCAACACTTGAATAAGTTGATTAAATGATTGGAAGTTACAATGACCCATCACTCAATTTAGGGATCTAGATGGGTATAGCCACACACAATAGAGAAAATAAGAATAAGATAAATCTAGAGCTCTATATCCTATGAAGTTGAATACTTTCTGAACTTAGCTACCAAGCTTAGAGAGAAGAAATATTACATAGATAAATTCACTAAGGGAATTTTTAAACAATCCAAGATCTTTTATGCACACATGCTTCCAAAGGTCTAAACTAGAAATCCTTGGAGAAACATGTTGCTAATATTGACACCTACAAGTCTATCCATGATAATTTAATGTCGGATATCAAATATTTGGAAGAATAGATTAGTGTGAATAAAGATAAAATCAAACAATTCTTAGGTGAGTTAAGAAATTAAAATCATAGGGAAGAAAGTGTGCTTGATGTAGATAATACTAATGAAGGAAAATCTTACAATTTTTCAAGAGTAAGTGCTAGAGCCTCAAAAAGTTGTAATGGATATAAAATACCGCACCACACACATAGAACGAATGGGCCCCCTCCTTCAGAAATCCTTATAATAGTGGAAGGTGCATGAAGATATATTAAGGAATGACATACTGCAGAGGAGTTTGAGTTGGAAAACAAATTGTTACTTGAGGGTGGGAAACTGAATTAGTGTGGGGTGATATTGAGCCCTTTATTCATTTATTGATTAAGTACCACTTTAGGAAACTATTATTATCATTTATTCTTTCTAATTCTTTGGAGTGCACATATTTGTTGAGATAAAAATATAACATTTGTGCATAAGTTTCAGGATAAATTAAGGAAAAATAAATCCACAAATATTGATCATGAGGATAAGTTTTTGATATAATAGAAAAATGAGATACGTGCGAGATAGTTGGGTCTACAGGGAAGATACTTGGGCAAGAATTTTTAGCTTACTAAAGGAGTAGTTAGGCTATAAATAGAGAATCAACTATAATTTTGAACATATGTATGTCAAGGAAGGAAGTGTCCCATGAAGTGGCAATGAAGGTGATCGAGTGATAGAAACGGATTTTCCAATAATATCCGTAAAAGGATGCATGTCAAGGAATTGGTCATAAAATTGGTGGAACTTCAAGATGACATGACAAGGAGTTCCATACAATGAGTAAATAAATGTAGTGGCATGTTGCATATACACCACCTATATGTAATAGTTAATTGTTAAAAATAAAACTCAAGGGATAATTATAACTCTTGTTCAAACTAGTGAAGGGAAAATCCCCACTAGTATAAATACACCTTCGAGAGTTCATTATAAGGAACATACATTGAGATGAATGAATAGATAAATAGCGAGAGACGTAGAGATATTGCAAAGAGTGAGGATTATTATATTAATGAGCATAGAGATGTGAATATAATGAAGGATTTGTGTGGAGTGATTTCCTTTACTTGTCATCATGGGTAAAGCTTTATGATTCATCAATGTATTTCTTAAAATATTTTCCTTATTTATGTGAATGAATTATTTTCCATATTTTTCTAAACATTACAGATCCCACATTCTCTCATGATTCGAGTGAGCATGCCAGGATCTTTCTTAGTGTGTTATGACCAATGTAGGTGGTGATCATATTTTTTTCCAAGGTATAAGGGGATTGTGTGCATGAGGATATAATTTATGTTGTCAAATAGAAATTCAATAACACTCTTGGCCTTATTAGTTTATGATTGGGGCCATCAATTTCTATTTTACCTCAACACAATGTCACGAGTAGTAATTTTTCCTTCTTCACTATTTTCTTCTTTAACAATTGCATGAACGTAACTTGCATCACATTGTACAAAAAAATCAATTTCAATACATGATTCATAAATACTACATAATGAGCTAAAATATTAATTTTAACTATATAATACATCTATAATACTTGGTTTCACTAGATCGATACATGGTCAAACTAAAATGATGATTACATGTATGTGATTTGTAGTGCTCGTGGAGGTAGATACTGGATTTAAAGGTATACAAACCTACTCGTAGACCCACTCTTTTGACTTATGATCATCGTAAACAATATGCATACATGAAGAACAAAATCATACTATCTACCTCGTATGAATAGTCCATGAACCTGCATTTGAGATTTTAAAAGAGTGAAATCACTTGATCATGTTAGTGTAAAAAAACTTCATATTTTTCAAATTTAGATTCTTCTAGGAACCAAAATATATATGAAATGAAGACTTACCATCATTATGTAATCCTATTTTTAGTTCAGTAGAACATTCCATGATGGATGCTACATTAGTCAACTTTGCACCATCTTTGTACTTCAACTCTTCTAATGTTAGGGATATTTTACCACATGTTCCTACACCATCATGCTCCTATTATCTATGTTTGATCTTAGTGAAATTCCAAATATATTGAACACCACTCATCCTATACATCCTCATTAACCAAGTAAACATATGTGAATTCTTGAATTATGGTGTATAGTTATCGACCATATGATGTGTTGATAAATATAATGTTATAATTAAGTAATTACCATATAATATCTCAAATAAACCTTGCATAAAAAATTTAGAATGTTTACGATCATCGTAATATATAAATGATGCTCCCTCAAGATCTCTCTTTATTCATCTTTGTTGTCAAGAGTAGGAATGGATGTTATATGCATAAATATGGAAACCCATATACAATTATAGTACTATAATTGGAATTTATTTTGTAGTGGTAGTATATATTTACATATAAAATCAAAAAGTGACACAATGATACTAAAAGGAAAGGTTTCCTTTCATAACCTATATTGTTTACCTAACTATTGAGATTTATGTGGGTGTATTGCATACTCGTACATTATCTTCTCTTGAAATATAGTCATAAAATATAATGCTCTTATTTCTTTACTCATGAATTCACACCTCTTGTCCTCTTTGTCATCTTTTGAAGTGTATTCCACTCGACTTGTATTTCCCATATCTAACTAGTTAATTTCCAATTACATGTGTATTCTTTATGTATAAAAATTCAAATATTAAAAACAACAAGCACTATTAAACACTTGAAATGAAATCTCTTTCTAATTTTGGTGGACCATTTTTCATACACTCCTGCAAAATATTCTCACTATGCAAAGTAACACATTGAAGCAATTAGCAACAATTCCACCAACACATATTAAGGGGGAAATGAATTGTTTCAATTGGTAGTGTACCTAATGCAATGTATTTTAGAATAACTATTTCTAAAATTGCCAAAATTGTTGCACATAGTGAGAAATTGGAAAAAATACTATGTATTTGGGAAAATATGGATATTTTTAAAATAAATAAAAATATTCAAAAGTGAATGATTTGAAGGCAACGAGACAAGGAAAATGGACTTGATTTCGTGGTCTCCACCCTTTGATCCCACCATGTACTATGATAGGAGATGAACTCAAGGCTCTACCCCTAGACCCTAAAAAGGTGTGCTAACCCTTGACCCCACTACGGATGCCACCCCAAAACCCCCACCTTCAAATTCATGATCCAGAGGAAATATTATTAGGGATGCACCATTAAAACTATTGTTTTATTAACTCTATTTTGTAATGAATGTAGGTCGATATTAGTTTTCGATTGGAAAATGAGAAATTTCCAAGATTCCTAAAGGAATGATGGATTTTTAAAAATATGTTGAAAGTTTCAATTACAAACAAAGAGAAACATAGCCACCAAATCCAAGGAATTCAAGTATGTGTTTTATCTCTTTGTTATGCAAATTTTAATATTCATAAGTAATTCTTTCTCTCATTCTTGGGATTATGTTTCTACATCCATGTCTCAATAATGTTTCAATTATTACCAACAACCATTTGTCCAAAATCCAAAGTACCAAGCCTATTCATGGTAGACACCACACATATGATAGTTTTAGCAAACAACCATAACCACTTATGGTTATAAGATTATCTAACAAAACTAGTCTAACCTTCCATGGTAACATTTTAACAATTACTGCACTTCCTACACATCCCCTTATAAATATGTTGGATTAACCAACATACAATAAAGAAATGATAACATCTTCACCCATATTTATGGATTTTCACAAAACCATCTTCCATAATAAATCTTCTTTTACCAATAAATAAAGCAATCCCTAAACCATATCCACTTTGCAGTAAAGGTTTAACCATTATTCCTCAACTTCACATATATGTTTGAATCATGCAAAAAAATAGATGTATTGAACATTTTAATTTATGCAAACAAATAAGATAGATTGTTGATATGTTTTGGTAAAAAAATTATGATTATATTTCAAGTTGACAATTGTTTAGTGTTTCTATCTTCATTTTACACAACTAAAAAGGTTAAAAAGATATGAGCATTTAAAGTTCTTAGTTTTATGTTTGAAGAAAATATAACATTTTGCAGGTGGTTCTACAAGGACTTAGGTGTGGGGAAGATGATTACAAGAAGTACTAGACACTTATCCTTGCACATATGATTACATACAATAGTGCACTTATCTTTTCACTCTTTGTTTTGCTAACAAAGATCACAATAAAATATTCTTAATAGTTCTTTGTTCAGAGAAAATTCATATGACCTCAAGGATATCTTAGAATATGATAATTTTATGGGATAAAAGATTCATTGCAAAAGAATACTTTCACTTAATCTTTGAGCTCTGGAGAATTTCATGTGTACGATAACTTTTTAGTTGATTTGGATATTGTGAAGTCTTTGGAACAATTGCTTCCTAATTCTTCATCATGCTTATCATTTTTTAACAATGATGATATTGGTTGGAAAACTATTTTATTGACTAGCCATTTACTAGGTGAAAATATTTTATCGAAAACCAACTTGTTGGTTGATTAAGGGAAAAATTAAGGAACAATAGAAAACCAACAAATGGTTATTTTTTACAACTACAATAACATTTGTACCTTGGATACACTGTATTATTTTTCTTCATGTATACATGGTTGAAGTCCTTTGAAACTGAAAATATTTATATTTCTAGTAAAATATTTGGATATGTCTTTATTATTTTCTCCAAAGCATTGCAAAATTAGGGTTATGCGCAAAGAAGAAAGCAAGGATAACTTTAAAATATGGTTGAGCTATATTCTATCTTTTTATTTTTAAATGTAGTTATTAGTTGTTTTCTATAGTAAATTTGGTTGAACATTAGGTAAATTTTGTCCATTTCCTATATGTTGTTCATCTTCATAATTTTCTAAATTTTGTGTTTTAATAGATTGATCATTTGGTATAACATCTAAGTTTAAATTTAGAATTACATCGTCATTCATTGATTCATTATTTATCGATTCAATTAGTGTTTGAGGATTTTTCAATATCTAGTTCATTTTGAAGAGATGACATGTATTCTCCTCCAAATATTTCTTTCTTTCTTGCGTGGATTTTTTTCACTCGCTCCCTTATTTTCTTTTCTTCTTCTTAATTCTTGGCCATGTCAAATTATAGATGATATTTCTCAACATCTAATTTCCCTGGTAAATATGTGGAGTTCAATTTCTTTTATCATGACTTATTTGCATATATTCCCTTTATTTCTCTAGTTCCTTAGGTGTTTGTCTCCATGGTATTCTCCCATAATTATCAAATTTATATCATCACAAAATAATTGACTAAATAAGAATGTTCTAGGAATATAAGAAATATAGAAAAACAACTCAATTCTCAAACAAAGATAAGACATTTCTCAAATGAATAAAAACAATGATTCATTGTATCAATATAAGAAAAAATACACAATATGAATGTTCTACGAATGTCCGGGAATGTAACAAACAAAAAATCCTCAATTTTGAAACAAGCATATGAAATTTATTAAAAGAATAAAATAGTACAGAATTTGTAGATAATAATGAAAAATAGAGTTTGTGGGACCAAAATCATAAGTGGATTTGTCTTTTATATTTTTATTTGTGTTGTTTTAATAGAGAAATAATATGAGCATGTTATTTATGATGCGGGTTGAAATTTTCAACCCTTAGGCTTGGATTTGGCTAGGATATCTAAGCCTAAGGGTTAGAGTGTGATTAAATTAAAAATGGAAAATGGGGATCTAATTTAGTTTAATCTGATGTTATGCAAAGTAGTAAATAACAACTAAATAAATAAAGGAAATGACCCAAACAACTAAGTAAATAAAATATGAAACCCTAGATGTGTAAAGAGGGTTAAAGAGGCCTTAGCTAATTCTCAAATGAGATAGGATTGTGTCGTAGTGAAGACCAAATGAATAGAAGGAGGAAACAACTACATCGATGCTCAGAAATGTGTAGATTTGAGCTATCTAGCTAGAATGGGGCACGTGGAGAGGGATGGAGGCACCTGGGGTGCCCTTTTCTAAGATCCTGGGCACCCAGTGCGTGAAAATGAACATGTAACCTCCTCGAGGTATCTTTGAGTGATTGTATACCTTTTGCTTCCTATCGTTTTGATGTCGTTGGGTGTCTTTGGATGTTGCTACAAATCAAAGATGAAGGAAAAACTGCAAAACCCCAAGCCAAACATCAAAACCCTAAAAAAGAAAGATTATATAAAGGGGCCGATTGTCCTTATTTGCCAAATATATGGACTTATCACAGAGTGGTGCACTACATCTCATACGCAATGTAGTAATACTTGTATGTGTGTAAATCATGTCGTAAGTGCTCTTGTGTCATTCGCACTTTGTGAGTAGCGAGAAATAGTTGGATGAAGAATGTAAATAGATGGTACATGGAATAGAATTAACTCCCCTCCTATGAAGTCGATGCGAGATGAACCACCTTATCCCTTGTGATGGAGCTATATGGATGTAAATGGAGTAGTATAACCCTTTGATGAATGTAACTTTGAGGTGATGGTAGTAGTTCTTAGTGCTTGGTCCCTCATTATGGTCTCATAACTTTATATTTATATGGTTCTCTTGTTCTAATTTCATAATTAACCTTGAAAATGCCAACCACTAAAAATATGGAAAGCTCAAATGGCTAAAAAGTGCCCAAAAGATGAAATAAAAGTACAAAGAGGATTAGGGAACCCCATAGGGACAAGGGTGCTGAGGAACCCAAATTAGAGATAGGATGAACGTAAAATGAAAAAATAGACTAGGAAAGTACACATGCAAAAATTCGGAAGTGATGATAGAAAGTAAAGTAAAATGGCCAAAGGACATGGGTTAATTAGTACTTTCTTCACTCAAAACCATATGAATAGTAGTATGAGACCGGGACTAAATAATACCCAAAGTGTGTGATTTTGTGACTACATTTTCCCCCACTTTATGTTGGTGAGTGGAAAGCTTGGTAACATAAAGTAGATAGAGATGCATACCTGATATCCATGTAGAGTGTTGTATAAAAGTGTGTTGAATGACTAGACAAAGTGTGGAGTGACAAAAATATGGAGTGTGGAGACTAAAGATGCAAAAAGTGATGAGAGTGAACCTAGGGTGGAAGCGCATGTGTAGCTGCCAATGTGTGTGATGTACCTACATGTTAGTATGAGGTTTTGCGATGCCGAGTTATGTAGTTATTAACGTTGTTGTTATTTGTTGTTGATTACTTTCTTCCCATACGGATGAACCTGCAAAGGAGAAGATGATCAAGTAGTCAAATACGCATGTATATGTGTGTAAAAATGCATATATATAGTAAAAAGCATGAAATGAATGTAAAAAATGTAAAAGGAACATGTGCACTTGATCCGTGATGAGAAAAAGGGTGTAAAAAGGATATCATGTAACTATCGGTGAAGTGTGAGTTTTTGGGTGATCTCATGCCACTGTGGTCGAAGAAGTGTAGGGAGAAAGTTGTGTTATTCTCCAACTTGTAACTGCTTCCTTGAGAATATGAAGAGATCTTTGTACTACCTAGTTTTTAGGCGATCCGATGCCACTGGCTGAAGTAGTGTAGGGAGGAAGTCCATTGTATCCTCCAACCTATAACTACTCCCTAGAATGCTAAGGACAATATTTCATGTAAAATTTGCTTTATGTATCGGAGTTCTATAGATTGGTTTGAAGCCACTTGATGTATAAATCAATGTGTCATGGATGGAAAAATTGAAAATTGAACTGCACACCGTAGAGAGCGTTGTGTACTATGTAAACCTCAAATGATTCCCCCCTCTTTGGGGGCTCATGAGAGGTCGCGGATAGGATAATGAATGGGCCCAAAAGAGGACTAACCATGCAAATTGTAACTCTGTCCTACATGGGGAAATGGAATGTGCTTGGTAGAAACCAAGGCGCACGCAAACAAGTGGCTAGGATAAACAAGTGTTATTATGAACAAACATGCATGTAGAAGACAAATCTAAGCTACCCAAAATAAAGTGTAAGCTAGAATGCAAGTAAACACACAAGAGGTCAAAACACGAGACCATGAAAATTGGGTTATAAACATGGGACACCACTTACGATGTTGCAAGACACTCAAGGCCATAGTGGCCAAAAAAAAAAAAAAAAGTGTGCACACCAAACAAAGGGAAAGGCCCACATATAATAGAAAACAACAACTAGAAAGTACAACCAACAGAGATAACCATGGTGGCAAGTAATCCTAAAAAAAAAAATTACACATGAAGCATCCGTCAGCATGCTAGAAAAATAACCAGTATGTCAAAAGTGTGTATAACTAAGAGAGTAAAGTGATAAGTAAAAAATGAAACAATAGTACCTGTAGTATACAAATTTGGATGCCCCAATAACAATGTGGGACTGGTAGTATCCAAGCATCCATACTGGGTGTAAGAGACCTATATCAGTGATCACAACTAGAAGAAGGTGTGAACGCGCATGAGTGTATGGTAAAGATAATGACATACAAGAGATCTATCTAGCATGTGTAATAAGATGCACATGAACAAGAAAATGCAAGAAAGAGTAAAATCAATGAGGATATGCATCATGTTGTGGATAGATGGAATGGAATACAAGATGAATGATAGGAGCCGCATGCCCCCTGAGTGAATAGAGTTGTATGCAGTGAATGAACCGTAAATGAGAGTGTGTCATTGGGAAATGGTCAAATTATGCATTTTGTATAGCACATTGTGATGAATGTGTATGTGTAGTGTTGATATGTGACCTAGATATGAGGTATAAAGATACATGATGATGTATCCTAAAGCGTATATCACAATGAGATGATCAAAAGAGGTGGTGATGTATCCTAAGGTGTATACCACTACAAGATGATAGAATAGGTGACAATTTAGCCTATAGCATATGTCACTATCCTAGGAATTGCGCATGATAAAGAGATGAATGATGAACGTGTGAGTATGATGAGGTCCATTTGATTTATAAACCCTTGGCATTTGAGTATGAACCGAGGAACTAGAGTGCATCATAGGGTAGTGAGTGCACTATGTAGAGGAAGATGTAGTATGTGTGATGATAATAGATGACCATGTGATGAGTAGAAGATGCAATGTGTAGTGTAGAATGTGAAGTGTCTAATGTGCGTGTGTGGGTTGCATGTGTATAGTATGTCCTCAATAGTCAAGTGTGAACCAAATCACAAGAGTGTGTCATCGAAGTAGAGAGTGCGGTGTTTTAGGTGTAGTATTTCTTAATATGCATAAAATTTAATGGGTTTTGAGTGGCTTTCCCAAAAGGGTGGTGAGGCGATAAAATCCACCACCAATTTTGTTGGTGATAATGTATGGACCAAGCCAATTTGGTTTGAACTTACCCCTAAGAGGGGCCTCAACATTTGTATTTTTCTAATTTTCCTTTAAGACAAGGTCACCAATGTTGAACTCACGAGAATGAATTTTATGATTATATGTGTGTGCAATGCGAGATTGATATGCGCAAAGATGTTCAAGTGCTTGGACACGATGCGAGTCCAACATTTCCAACTCATGCAAGTGGTTTTCGCGATATTCATTGTCTTTAAGAATGCCTTTGAGTGAAACACGCAAGGAAGGTATTTTGAGTTCTAATGGAATGACTACCTCAGCACCATAAACCAAGGCAAATGGGGTAGCATTAGTAGGTGTAAAAACACTAGTGCGATATGCCCATAGAGCGTAGAATAGTTGGTTATGCCAATCATTACCACTAGAATCTATTGTCTTGCGTAATATTTTGATAATGGTTTTTTTGGTGGCCTCAACTTGACCATTACCTTATGGATAATAAGGTGTAAAAAATGATTTTTTATTTTGAATTTTGTGCAAAAATTTTAACGTCTTTATTTTTTTAAAGAGGATCCATTATCAATAATTATAGCAGAAGGTACACCAAAGCGTGTGATGATATGGGTGGTGAGGAAAGCACAAATGTCAGTTTCAATGACCGTTCGCAAGGGAGTTGCCTCGACCCATTTAGTGAAGTACTCGGTGGTAGTAATAATGAATTTGTGTCCTTCGGTATATTCAAGATTGATCATACCGATGAGGTTGACTCCTAAAGAGAGACATACCAAGTTAGAACAATTGGTTGGAGGTCATATGCAGGTGCATGATGGAGATTACCATGTTTTTGGCACTTGTCACAATGAGTAGCATATTCAAGGAAATCATGTTCCATGGTAGGCCAATAATATCCACAGGCGCAAAATTTTTTGAGATACGACCTTACCGGAAAAATGGCCACCACACATGATGTCATGTATCTATGAGATAGCAGTGGGGATATCCACAAGCGCTAAGAAATATAAAATTTGACCATCGATTGCATGCCTAAATAATTTTATCCCCACAATGACATAGCGAGTAGCCTAGTACCAGTAAGCGTTGAGCCTCATGAGGCTGCAAATTATCAGGGATGGTTTTCTTATATAAATAATTATAAATGGTTGTAAACCATTTAACGTTGTCTTGACTACATGTTATGTGGCAAGTGCGAGAGGTAATGCAGAAATAGAAGGATGTCGTAAGTGTGTAATTTTGAATCTAGCTTGTTCATGGGTAATATCTTGTAGGATGAGTTAGGTGACACTAGCCATAGCATATGCATGATGATTATATTTACGAGCAATAGTAGTAATAGAGTAATATTCAAACGTAGCCAAGAGATCTTTTAAAAGGGTCTTGTGTGGAATTAAATGTTCCTCCTTGGTGTTATAGGTATTGTTTACTTGATTTATAACTAGTTGAGATTCGCCATGAATACACAAGTTGTGAATGAGAAGATTTTGAGCAATAAGGAGGCCTAGAATGAGGGCTTCGTATTCAGTGAATGTTATTTGTATAAGAAAACCCCAAGTGATATGCAAAGGGGAGTGGGTCACCATGTGGGGTGATGAGTACTATCCTAGTTCCATTTCCATAGTGGCAATGAGAGCCATCAAAATACATGGTCCATGTGTGTGACTCGACATTATAAGTAGTGAAATCATCACGAAAGGAATCAGAAATGGGTGATGCATCTAGCAAGGGTGCCACAACTAATTGATCGGCTATAATTTTTCCTTTGATTGCTTTATGTAGTATAAATTTGAAATAAAACTTAGTGAAAAGCATAAACCAACATGCAAACATCTCGACAGTGATGCGTACATGATAGGAGGTATCGTAATGGGTCGAATTTGGTGATAATATGTACCTCGTTATTGAGTAGATAGTGACATAATTTATCTGCAACAAAGACAAGACCGAGACATAGCTTTTCGATGTAGCTATAGTTACACTCATAAGAGAGTAGCATGTGACTGATATAGTAGATAGCTCTTTTATGTCTAGAATCATCATGTTGTGTCTAGGAGAGTACCTAATGCATAAAAAGTAACATAGATGTACAATAAGAAAGAGAGAACAACTAGAAGAGGAACTAAGATGGATGGATGTAACAAGTATGATTTGATGTCATCAAATTATTTTTGACACTACTCATCCCAAACAAATGTAGTATCCTTCTTCATGAGCAGCGTAAATGGATGAGTCTTATCAGCAAGTTATGCAATGAATTGTTGAATAGCTTGAAATTTTCCTTGTAATGATCGTAGTTGGTGTAAATTTTTGGGTGGAGGCATATCGAGAATGGATTTTATATTGTTAGGATCTATTTCAATGCTACGTTGAGAGATAATATATCTGAGGAGTTTACCATTTGTGACCCTAAAAACACATTTTTGGGATTAAGGTGTCATACGCGATATTGTCATAAATACTCGAATAGTATTTTTAAATCCTTGGCATGGGAAGAAATCGTCAAGATTTTGCCAAGAATTCATCAACATAATATTTAATGATCTTGTGGATATAATCATGGAATATGTGTGTCATTGCTCATTGATAAGTGGCACCGACATTTTTAAGGAAAAAGGGCATGACGGTATAACAAAATGTTCCCCATGGTATTGTGAAAGAAGTCTTCTCTTGGTCAGTGGGGTTGATTTTAATTTGATTGTAACCCGCAAAGCCATCCATGAAAGAGAATATCGTATCCGGCTGTAGATCAACAATGGCGTCGATGTGTGGTAAAGGAAAACTATCCTTAGGACAAGCTTTATTTAAATTGTGAAAACAGTTTAACAACAAACTCGTCCATCCGAATTCATTGTGGGTATAATATTAGAGACCCATTTAGGATAATCAACAACACAAATGAAACTAGCATCGAGGAGTTTTAGATTTCTTCTTTGACTAACAAAACTACTTTGGGATGCATTTTGTGAATTTTCTATTGGATGGGCTTATCTCTAGGGATGAGGAAAATATTATGCATTGCAACAAATGGATCAATACCTATTATATCACTATAGTCCCATGCAAAAATATCATAGAAATCATGAAGGACTTGTTTGATGTCTTTTTTTTGGAAGGAGTGAGAGAGGCAGCTAGCAAAACTATTTGTGGATTGTTGGATGTACCCAAGTTGTATTGTATTGTCTCTTCATTGAGAAGGGTAGACCGATCCTCGATATATGGATCAGTAGGAATAGTATTAAGAGGATTAGTGGTGTCAAGAGATGTATCAAAGTCTCCAAAGTAAGCAGTAGCATGAAGAAATGATGAGGAACACATTTTATGGTGAAAGGAAGGAAAATGGTGATAAACACATTTTTCTAGTAGAGTGTCATCGGTAGAAAAATTATCTAAGTTATCCCAAGAGGTAGACACATCATCACTAATGAGCTCGGGATGTAATAGGGGAAATGCGAAGCATGCAAGGTGGTATAAACGTCCTTAGAAGGTAAAGATGGAGGATGATACCCCAATCCAAACTTGTGGGATTGTGGAGGAAGATCCCAAAGTGTTTTTACCTTATGATCTTGTTTATCTAAGTGTATATCGTAAAATCCATATCAGCGCAAGTACTCATACCCTAACCCATATTTAGAAAAGTCTTGAGTAATATCGGAGGAAATAAGAATATCATTGGATTGTTAATAGAATGACAATACTCAAAAGGGGATGGATCAGCCAAAACATCATAAACGACGTCCTGATGATGAAATTTAAGTCATGCGTGTAGATTAGGGGACCGCATGCATGGCATGAATCCAAGGTTACCCAAGAAGAATATTATAATTAAGGTTATTAGGCATGACATGACATGGAATATTGATTGTACATGGACCAATAGTGACAGGTAAGCTAATTGTACCTAATACACACTTGGGAATGTTGTCAAAGCCACGAATAGAGATTAATGAAGGAGCTAAAGATTTATCCAAAATACCTAAGTGATGGAGAAAAGTGATGTTACAAATATTAAATCCAAATCCATTTTCAATTAAGGAACGTGTTATCCAAAATGTTCCCCTTGCACATTTTGTGGCTAACTCCCTTCATTCTTCCCTCCCTTGTGCCTCAGTCATAATTTTTTGCTTTTTAGGCACTCAAAAACTTCTAGAAATGGAACCATTGGATAGAGATTTTTCTCATCTTTCCAGAAAGGTAAAGTTTTCCTCCTAACTCCATGTATTTTTGAAGTTATGGCTCGACGGAGATTTTGTGGGAAATTTTCCCCTGAAAGGCCCATAGCCAATAAGATGAGGCCACGTGTCCTCGGGAGTGAAGGAGTGGTGGAGGTAAACTTGGGATTTTACCAAGTGTTTGGAAAAAATTTCAGAAGGAATATTTCACCCTGAAGGCCCGCTGGCGAATTGGATCGTGCCACGTGTCCCAGGGGAAGAAATTAGGAAAATTTCCTAAGTGTTGGCACAACTAAAAATTTTGGCCCCAAGGCCCACACCCAACCACACATGACGCCACGTGTCCTTAGGACAAAGGAGTGGCGGAGGGTGGAGATGAAATTAAAATTTTGGCGAAGTGTTTGGCGAGGGCGCAAAGTTAATTTTTGCCCGCAAGGTCCACATCCAATGGCCTCATGCCACGTGTCCCAAGACCCGCGGACTGTGGAGGGAGACTTAAAAATTTGGTGAAGTGTTTTGGTTAGGTCAAAGGAAAATTATTGGCCCGTAGGCCCACCGACCAGTCAGATCGCACCACGTGTTCAGGGGCGTCGGAGCTTTGGTCATTGGGGAAACATTGGGAATTTTTCCCAAAGGATAGCGCAGAGAGAAATGTTCGCCCCCAAGGCCCACGTCAAATAGGAGCTCACCACGTGGCACCGGACCGGTGGAGTGTGGGAGAAATTGGGAGAATTTTCCCAAGCAAAATCAAAGAAAATTTTCAAAGAAAAGTCCGCCCCTAAACGCGAGCCAATGGGATCTTGCCACGTGTCCAGTGGCGGAAAAAAATGCAAGAAAGGCCCGCAGGGAAAAAGGGAAGGAGAAAGCCCGTAGCCAATGGGGTTTTGCCACTGTCCAAGTCAGAAAAATGGTCAACAACGATGGAAAATTTAAGAGGAAATGCGCGGCGAATCACCTCTTGCCACGTGTCCTCAGGCCATCGGCCGGTGGAGAATTTTTAGAAAATTTTCCAATGACCAAAACGGCGGAAAATGAAGCGCAGAAGGCCCACATCCAATCAAAGCTCACCACGTGGCACCGAAGCGGAGTGGAGCGTGGGATTTTTGGGAAATTTTCCCAAATGCAAAAAGTGGGAAAATTTCAAATTTTTGGCCCGCCAACCCATTTTGGCCCTGTTTTGCCCTAAATTTTCAAACGGCCATAACTTTCGATCCAGAGCTCAGTTTTTCACGTTATTTATATCAATGGAAAGCTGGTGAAATTCTCTACAATATTCCAGGGTCAATTTTTTATTTTGATGGATTTTGGAGAGATAAAATTGAAAAATGCCTCTAGCACGTGGTAATGAGCAGAAATGACGTTTCAACCACCATTTTTAATGAAGAATGGCTCGCATTCTCTCCCAGCATGGTGAAAAATGTCAGGGAATGGACCTGTAAGGATGCCCATGCTGTTTTATTGCATTTTTGGTCGGTGGTTGAAGCTCTCTCACGTTTTCCCGCATTTCTCTCTCCTGGGCTCAGTTTTTGCATTGTAAAAGCCAGATTTGGCTCATTTTTGAGTGGTTGGACATTTTTCATGTATTACAGGCTCCCTTTTCACCTTAAAAAGTGATTTTGTGGAATATCAGACCTCTTCAAAGATTGTAACCTGTTTTCTGCCTCTCAGATGTTGTAATGCATGTGTTTTTGATATTGGAAATGACAATGCAAGCTCTGTGAATGAGTTTTCAATCCTCTGTTTGTGTTGTTTTGCTTCATTTCTGACCTTTCATTACATTTTATCAGTTTGTGCATGATGTTTGTTGCATTTCTATGACCTGTGTCTATTTGCAAAAGTAAATAATGTTCACCATTCCTTTGGTGCATCACCTTATTAGCATTAGTTTTAAGTTTTTGCATTCTCTATCTCTGTCCCCTTGGAATTTAGAGTAGGATCTTGAATTCAAAACCTCTGCAACTTGCAAGTAATACACCTGATCAGAGGAGTTGAGGAACCAACCTCTAATCTAGAGATTCTTTTCCCATTTTTACAAGTCCCACACTTGGGGAAAAGATTCAATGTTGTGCAATCACATTGGATGTCCAAAGTGTCAAACTAGAAATCTGATCAACATCCAAGAAGTCTTTGTTGATTTGCACCAACAGTAACGCTTGTCTCCGAGCATTGTCAATGCAAACCTGAATGTATAAGGGAGGGTCATGTTGTAGCATTGTTTGAGGAGAGAGATCATCTATGGTGAAAGTTATTTGGTCCTCATTGAGGGATAGGGAAGAAGTAAACTTATGGTATACATATTCAGGGGACATGTGAGGAGGAATGTAAGTATTAGCTAAATAATTTTTGAGCTTATTGATACAATTGAGATGATTCTACAGATAAGTATGGATAGAGATATTCATGATTATAAGACCCTAGGATGACCAATAAAGAATGAGGATCCGAAAAGCATGAAGATCGAAGTGGGGTTCAACAAAATGATTAAACTAAAATTGAAAATGGGGATCTAATTAAGTTTAATCGATGCTTTATGAAAAGTAGTAAATAATAACTAAATAAATAAAGGAATTGACCCAAGCAACTAAGAAAATAAAATATGAAACCCTAGATGTGCAAAGAGGGTTAGAGAGACCTTCGCTGATTCACAAATGAGATGGGGTTGTGTTGATGTGAGGACTAGATGAATAGAAGGAGGAAACGACTGCACCAAGGCTCAAAGAATTATAGATCGAGTTTTTGGCGAGATTGGGGCACTGGAGAAGGATGGAGGCATCGGGGTGCCTTGACCGAGATTTGGGTGCCCTGGTTTTCGAAAAATGACCAAGGAACCTCCCTCAAGGTATCATTGAGTGATCATATACCTTCGCTTCATGTTGCATTGATGTCAGTGGACTGCGTTGGATGTTGCTACAAATCAGAGATGAAGGAAATACTTGCAAAACCCCAAGCCAAGCATCAAAATCCTAAAAAAATAAAGATGCATATGAAGGGGGTCGGACTATCCTCAGCTGCCAAATAGATGGAATTATCTTTGAGCATTACACTACATCTGACCCAATTTAGTTCTAGTTATGTGTGTATAAATCATGCCCTAAGTGTTCTTGTTTCAATCGCACTTTGTGAGTAGCGAACAACAACTAGATGTAGAATATAAAAGATGGTGCATGGAATAGAATTAACTCCCCTCCTATGAAGTGTGATGCAGATGAACCATCCTTATCCCTTGTGATGGAGCTAGATGGATGCAAATGGAGTAGTAGAACCCTTTGATGGATGCAACCTTAGGTGATGGTATTATTGCTTAGTGCTTTTTCCTTCATTATGGTCTCATAACTTTATATTTATTTGGTTCTCTTGTTCTAATTTTGTAATTAACCCCGAAAAAGTTAACCACTAAAAATATAGAAAGCTCAAACAACTAGAAAGTGCCCAAAAGATGAAAGCAAAGTATACAGAGGATCAAGGGGCCCCATAGGGGACCATGGAGTTTGGGGCACCCGAGTCTGGCTGGGCGCTGAGTCGAGAGATATGATAAATGCAAAATAACACAACAAACTAGGCAAGTGCATGTAAAAGGTCAGAAATGACGATAGAAAGCAAAGTAAAATGGCCAAAGGATATGGGTTAATTAATACTTTATTCACTTAAAAACCATATGAATAGTAGTATGAGACCGGGACTAAATAATACCCAAAGTGCATAATTTAGTAACTATAGAGTGTCTAATTCATGATTGAGTTCTTGTTTTGCAAAAAAATACAAATATCGAGTATACTCCCTATTTTCTCATGTGTTTTAGGAAAATATTCCCAAAAAACATGAATACGATGTCAAACTCTACCTTAGACTTTTGTTGATATATTTCTTTCTAAAATCGAAATAGTTTTAAGTTTGTGGTCCTTAATTATTGTTAGTAGTGTCTTCATTTTTCACCAAAACACATGTATTGTTTTGTGACGTAATTTTTATCTACTCATATGAATTTCAAAAAAATAATTGGACATGATCTACACATTAAAAATTTAATTTTTAATTATTTTCTCAAAATTAGTGGGCATACACATGTTTTTTTGATTTTTGGGATGTGTCCACTTTGAAAATTAGTAAAAATAATATATCAATGATAAATAGGAACAAATAATAGGATCTAATACACGATTTTAGCTAACTTTCTACTAAAGGGATGCATAAAATAATTTACGCAACTCAAAGAATGGGAGAGGGTCACTAACATGACACTATGTTATATTTTTACACAAAAACAAAACCATTTTATGTGTGCACCACATTTGACCCTCTTAATATTCATCATTTTTTACTAAAAATAGTTTGAAAACTATATTCTTAGTATAATTATTCTTGTTCTATCAAGTGTCAAATTTTGAGTATATGCATGTAAAATTATTCGTTGAAATATAGATTTTGCTGATTTTAGGAAAACAAAATTGCCACTTTTGACCCCTTTTGGTCCCATGTTTCCATACACATACCATCTATGATCATATGTATTCATTGTATATAACTATGCCTTGTGTTAAATGTGTATTCATATGTTTGACATGTTACCATGTGCACGATGTCTCCTTAGTTATTTTTATGACATCACCATTCTTTCTATATCCATACTTGTTTTGTATTATTTGTATTTGGTGACATTGGTGACTTGCTTACATCGTGTCTAATGTGTCATGAATTTTCTTTATGTGAATACTTTTTCCTTGCCATGTATTCATTGTTTTATGTGCATCTATATAAGTGACATTCATTGTCTTATGTGTCTACTCCATGATTGGTGTCTTTAATTTGTTTATCTTTTGCAGATGTTTGATGCATGTTTTGATATCATGATCCATATCATGCACAAATCGGGGAAAAAAGTTTCCGCTTTTGACCCCTTTTGGTCCCCCATATCTATGCATATACCCATCTATGATCATATGTACTCATTTTATATAAGTATGCCTTATGTCTTAGATGTGTATTCATATGTTTGACATGTTATCATGTACACTGATATCTCCTTATATGTTATGTCATCGTCATTCTTTTTATATCCATACTTGTTGTGAATTATCGTGTTTAGTCACATTGTTGACTTTCTTACTCGGTGTCTAATGTTTCATCAATGTTCTTTATGTGAATACTTTTTCCTTGTCATGTATTCATTGTTCTATGTTCCTCTATATGACTAGCATGTATTTATTGTCTTATGTGTGTACTCCATGATTGGCGTCTTTGAGTTGTTTATCTTTTACAAATGTTTGATGCATGTTTTGTTGTCATGATCCATATAATGCACAAATGTTCACTACTTTCCTATATATATACATGATTCATATTATACATCTATTGAGGGGAAGGTTTGTTCTTTGCATCACAATATCTTCCAATAATTGATACTATATAGCTTCCATCTTGCCCACATGGGGGCATGTTATTATCTGTGTTACTAAAAAGGGGCATGTTATTTTTTGTACTATATTGCTTATATTTTGTTCACACAAGAATATATTATTCTTACACTTATATTGATCATATTATAAGCCAATGGAGCAAATTATTCATTACATAAATGCTCCCAAGATTATATTTTTCTATGTTAAACATCATTGATTTTATAACATATGTTACACTTGATGTTCATAATCCCTTTCTTTTGAGATTTTTGATTCACAAGTTCATAACAAATCCCAAAAGGAGGACATACATTACACTCATTATATTCATCAATACCGTAAATTATACGTGAAAATCTCACTCTTATAGAAGGTACATTTAGTTTTTCCTTACTCCCTCACAGGATGTACTCAAGACACAACACCTAGTCCCATAAAAGGGACATGTTTAGAATAGTTATCAACCTTGTTTTTTGATAGAACTCAAATTTTTGTTTGGCTTTATATTTTGTCACCAACAATTGTACTAAAAAATGTATGTAGGATCAAGCAAAGGTTTGGAGACACTAGACTTCACATGGATTTAAAGATATGAAACTCATATGAGGATATCCCCACATTTCCATCATAACTAAGTGCATCATTTTCACTTTTTCCTTTTTTGATTTCAAAGATTTTTTTATATTGGTACTTAAGATGTGTAATTATCTTGTAGGTGTATTAGAGTATGCTCCAAGAAGCTTCATGTGCGAGATAATCTTTTATGCATGTGTGTGTGTGTGTGTGCGCGCACACACACAAATACATCAAAATGGGCAAAATGTAGAAATCTAAAAGCGGGTCTTAGGCACTTAAAAGTTAAATTGTATGTTTCTATAATGTTTATGTATTTGTCAATCAAGGTTCAATTTATGGCTTTATTGTTGCAATTTCTTAACTTATAGTCCTTGCTTATTTCTCCTTGCACCCTAGTCGTCTCCTTTCCTCATTCTCAATTCCATACAATTTTTGAAAAAAATAGATTGGATTAATTTTTTGAAAATAAAATAGACTGGATCATTTTTTTTAAAACGTCAATACATGGCCATGGAGTACACAATTTAGATAATGTACAATTCAAACTGGCATTATTTTCTCTAATTTTTTCAAATTCTCTTCAACCAAAAAAACCTCTTTGGTCTTATCAAAATCTAATAACTGTCTCTTATTAATCCCTCATTAGTCTTATCAAAATCTAATAACTTATTTCAAACCTAAACCTTCTTATTTCCTAAAATTAATTACGTCAAGAGGCATTCTACAATGGCAAGCGAGGTTGTAATGGAGTGTGTTGTTCAATTTTAATCTCGATATTAAATTTGACATCCATTTGATCATCATGTGATAGTTAGTTCATAAATTTTACTTCTATTGAATTGTCACTTAAACAATTTTTTTCTTTTTTTTTTTTGAAAAAGTTGATTAAAAAATAGTAACATCTATCATAACTAAAAAGGTGCCTACAAATTTATATCTCTCGACATATTTTCGATAAATGTATTTAATATATCTATACTAGTTAATATCTCTTTTAGCCCAAATTAAAATAAATTGAATATTGGATATGTAATGAATATTTAGTATAAATCCATTTTCCCATATCACACGCGGTACCCAACCATAGTCGACAAGATTTCCCATATAAACCTTAAAAATACAAAGGTGTTCTCGAAAGGCACATATATACATTTTCAAGTGTCTCGCCACGTCATTTTCTCGAGTTTTAAAAGGCGCAAAAGGAAAAGGTCCAAAAACCATGTGCAAGAAAATGAAGGGCGATGAGACATGAAACGACAAAGATTGGAATTATTATTATTTGTCCTTTTTTAAATTAGTACCTATGTTTTCCATAAATGGTGCTACAAAATTGTTCTCCCAATTCCAAACGATTATAAGTAACGGTCTCTCTCACACGTCAAACCAATTTTCTTAGGTTCCTCAATTACAGCTTTAAAGTTTCAATCATTAAATTTGATGGTTGTATGAGTGTGTTTTAATTTTTTTATCATAAATATGACGGTAAATTATTTGGAGTTTTAAGGGTAATTTTGAATATAATACATGAGATCAATGATGAAAAAGTTATTTTCGAATTTAATCTTTGATTATAGTTTTTTAAATTGTTTTTTAGTATAATTATGAATTAGAATTGGGAAATAATAGGGATCTGGTCTCCAAAACAACTACAAATGACAATAATTAGAAGCAAAAATTGATAAATCGGAAAAGACCCAAGGGTACACAATCAACGAACAACAAAAAGTCTTGAATTAATCAATAAAGGGTGCAAACACAAGTAGCCAAAATAAACCGTGTAGTCGGGGAACCCAAAAGGGGTCATCCCATATTCACAAACCTCGTAGAAGTATCCGCATGAAATCATCATTCTTCTCCCATGACGGGAAGAAGGTCTTCCATTAGCCTTTGTGATCCTACTCTCACCATCTCCTCGGCGTCCAATCTTAACCTTTATGCCTCGACTTGCAATCTTTACTCTTGGTCATGACGACCCAAACGTGAATTATCCACCCTAAAATTACTCAAATATTCTAAAAACGCTGCAACAACCTCGCCGCTATCTACGAAACCATCCTCCACGAGAAGAGATGCTTTGACACAACCCATGTTGCTAGGGGATCACCAAATCAACTCAAAATTCAACTTATGCATATTAATAAATGAAAAAACTAAAAGACATATTTGACTTGAAACAATAAAATATATATTAAAAAACAATTTTACAATTTTTTATTGTTTTTGTTAAATTATTGCCTACATGAATTGTCCCTAGATTGATCTAGAAGTAGGGTATAGGAGGCATTGGCATGAGACCCCAAGCAAATGACAAATCAACTTCGATAAAATAAAGAATATAAAATGGGTACGAAGAGATAGGGTTTCCACTTAGGTTCTAATCAAAAGTGCCTCCTAGAGTTTTCAAATACCTAAGGCATTGGAGTTTTTCTTCGCCTTAAAGCAAATCAAGGACAAGTGTCCCTTTCTCAATTCAAAATTGCATTATCATAAGGATAAAATGCTTTAAAAAAACATTAAACATGTCATTGGAAAGAGAGCTCATTGAAAATTATTAAAGTATAATAGCAATGGTTCACCAACAAAATAAAAGAGATGTCTATAATTCGTAATATATAGTGGGTGTAATAGAGGTGTTGTCCCCCAAGGATCTTTCATAAGTAAAATGTATGTTGGTGGGAGGGGGAATAATTTATTAGTCTATCATAGTTCTCTTTTGTTTCACCTACCAAACACCTAATCATTATAAAGCTGGTGTCCCATTATAAAAGGGGCCATTCGCACAAACACAAATATTATCAAACAAATATGTCCATACACCTAAAAATGGCACTTTAGGTATTCGTTACTTATTAAATTGTATGCTTTTAGTACGTTTATATATTTGTCTATTATTAATTTAGATTAAGTGTTATTAATGTGTTTTGTCTTTTTCGACGGTTTTTAATCTTGTTTTGATTTTCTTACCATTTGAATTATTCGTCTCAGAGTGTTTGTATAGTTCTAGGTTCTATTAATAAGGTCAAGGCGTTCCCAATATCTTTTTAGTGACTCATTTTAGTGTAAGTGTGCTCATTCTTTGGTCTCATCTTTTTTACTTTTTGACTATCAGGGGTTGGTATGGGTGTCAATATCCTAATTTCGCTTTAATTTGTCATAAATACATAAATATTCTAGTTCATTTAGGATCTAAGGAATCTAATAATTAAGAGACAATCATAGAGAAATTATTGAGCACATACAACATTCTAGAATAAATCAATCAATCATTAAGGCATTCATTAAAGCACACACATTTATATTTGACAGACATCAACATTGGTTTTCATGTTATTCAAATTACTTTAATCATTGAGGTTTCATGTTTTCAACATAGTTAGTGTCGAGAAGCTTGAAAAATATCAACATAACTAGGTTATTATTTTGTTTGTTGTTGGTTTGCACACCAATACCGTCCTAATTTAAATGCATTTCATCTATAAATACATAACCATTCTAATTCATTTAAGATTTAAGGAATCTAATAAGAAGAGACAAGCATAAGCACATTACACATTTTATAAAGAAATTATTAAGAACTTGCGACAAACTAGAATAAATTAAGCAATCATTATAGCATTGATGAAGCACACATATTTATGTTTAGACATACATCACTACACTAGTTTGTATCATATTAGAGTTATTATTTGGCTTATTATAGGCCCCAAAATATACAATTTATATATATTATTTATAAATTAGGAAAAGTAAGCAATTTCTATTTTGCATGTGATAGAAGCGAAAGAACATAAATATAAGCGATTTTTTTTAAGTATAGAGCAGGCGAAAGTGAAATTGTCAAATGATTTTAGGTAGTTATTTAGTTTTGTCTAGAGTATCCAAGCATTTTGTACATTGTTCTAGGTAAATACAATTGCTTTGGGCAAAGTTCTTTGTTTGGCACATCCATTTTAGTTTATGTCTATTTCATCTTTAGGTACAAATTTCTATTAGCATATCTTGATAATCATTACCATACCTTGTGATATTAAAGATACACTTCTAAACTTTGCGAGTCACCTTTTTATTTGGTTTTGGAACTAATTAATTAGGCTATTATTCTCAGTATTACACGTGTTTTCTAGCATAGCTAAAAAAGTGGAGTTCCTTCTTGATTGGTTATTAAAAGAAAAATCTTCTCTAGTTGAATGCAATAAACCATATGCAAATCCAATTATTGAGCATACTCCAACACTTACTGCAAATATAAATGAATGCTTTACATATAAGGACATTGCAGACAATTTTTTTCTAGAATTATGATATTTTTTTAACTCTACAAGTGACACAAATAAGAAGTAAAGGAAGAAAAATTGTCACGTCACATAGATTCTTTTATGCAACAATGTTTTGAGCTTCAACTAATTAAGCACAAAATCATGTACGGAAGGAATAACAATGTTTCTCATAACATTGAATCTTCATATTTGTAGGTTTCTTTGGAAAATAACTCGGTGAATCTTGATATTGCAGATGATATCATGGAAGAAGTTTTGAACAACATTGAGGAATGTCTTGAAGATGAACTTAGGAAATTAACTACATACTTGACAAAGAGACAAAGGAATATGATGTATAGATCAATCTATTCCACATCTTTGAGGTGGGATATCTTCCACTAGCTAAAAAATTAATCTTTGTTCCTTGAAAATGTCTAGCGGTGAGAAAGGGGATGACCAAATGGAGAAATTTCGAGGGGAGACAAAGGATACATTATGTCTAGAAAGCATACCATGATCTTAGGAAAACTCATTTAAAGGCTAATCTTGATCGAGTGAACCAACTCTTGTTGATACCCTTTCTCTACATGACATAATCATGGTTGAGCCTTAGGTAAGTAAGTTATATGTGTTTAGTTTGTATTATTGTGAGGTATGTTTTCCTTAACCCAATGATTTTATGTTTAGTAAGAGTCAATATATTGAATCAAATCTTATAAATCTCTTCGAATATGGAATGAACATAGTTGATGATGTGTGGGAGGAATTCAAAGGTATCCATACTAGGTTAAGGACTATAAAGGAAGAAGGATTTCTTTTACCAAATGGTGGGAGATATTTTAGACCAAATTTTTAAATTCATCCTCCCATTTTGATTGAAAGTGTTTAGCTTATGATTAGTTTAGGTAAGAATGGTGTTAGATTAGTTTATTTCATTATTAATTTGTTTAATTTATTTATGCTTTGTGGTGTAGTTGTTTCGTAGATCAATAAGAATGTTTTCATCTAATAGAAAAGAGTGATTTTCTTTCCTACTTTATTTTTGGTATTTTCCTAGTGTGTTTAGTGTTTTAAACCTAAATACAAATAAATACATTTATAAATTTGTTCTCTCAAATGATTAAAAGCAGTCTCTCACATGTCAAACCGATTTTCTTAGGTTTGTCAATTATAACTTTAAAGTTTCAATCATTAAATTTCATGGTTGTATGAGTGTATTTTTATTTTTGATTATAAATATGATGGAAAAGACCTTATCGGATGAAAGGAGAATTTTTGGTTGATTGTCCATTTTTTTATAAATTGTGAAAGATTATAGTAAATATAATTAAACATAAATTATTTGGAGGTTGAAGGGTAATTTTGAATCTAATATATGAGATCAATCATGAAAAGGCTATTTTCAAATTTAATCTTTGGTTATTGTTTTTTAATCAAAGTTATGAATCGGAACTCGGGAAATAATAGGGTCTAGTCTCCAAAACAACTATAAATGACAATAATTAGAAGCAAAAATTGATAAATCAGAAAAGACCCTAGGATACATAATCAACGAACAACAAAAATCCTGAATCAATCAATAAAGGGTCCACAACACTGTAGCCAAAATAAACCATATAGGCGAGGGAACCCAAAAGGGGTCATCCCATATTCACAAACCTCGTAGTACTATCTACATGCAGTCATTGATTTTCTTCCATGGCGGGAAAGAAGGTCTTCCATTAGCCTTTGTGGTCCTACTATCACCATCTCATCACCTCCAATATCAACCTTTATACCTAAGACTTGCAATCTTTACTCTTGGTCATACGACCCGGACATGGGGAGTTTGATCCACCCTAAAATTACTCAAATGTTTCGAAAAGGTCAGAATAACATGTTTGCTAACTTCGAAACCATCCTCTACGAGAGCGGGTGCTCTAACACAACCCATCTGTCGTGGGGTCACCAAATCATCTCAAAATTCAACTTATACATGTTAGTAAATGAATATTTTTAAAATCAAAACTAAAAGACATATTTGAATTGAAATAATAAAATATATATTAAAAAGTAATTTTACGATTTTTATTATTTTTGTTAAGGTATTGCCTACATGAATTATCACCTAAATTGGGCTAAAAGTGGGGTATGGGCACGCACCGGCATGAGTTCCCAAACAAATGACAAATCAACTTTGATAAGACTAGCAATCGCATGTGAGCGGTGCAATGTGAACGCCAAAAGGGAAGAATATGGAGAATCAAAAGTGGAGTAGAGTAATAAAGAAAGAAGTGGAGTTGGCTGGTCGAAGGTAAAAGAGTGGTTGGTAATTCAAAAGAAGCCCATAAATGCTTTAATATTGAAAAAAAATGTTAGAAGGGGTATGTGAAATTTGAGTGAATGTAAGTGATAAGACAATTTGGAAAATGTAGTGAGCCGATGTGGAGACCAAATAGAGGATCAATCGATTTGAAAAGTGAAGAAATCTTTTGTTTTTTTGTTGTCGACTCTCTGGAGAAAACATTGCAAGAATTTATATTTACAGAGAAATGAGAGCATATCAACCATGAGTTTTGACTGTAAATGTTAGAGTATGTAGACAAACGTATCCTAAATAAACTATAGATGAAGGGTAGGGAATCAAAAGATGTTGTTGTATAACAAGACAATAGAGAAAAAGAAAGATTCACAATGCGAAAAAGGCATATTATATTTTAGAAATGAAGTCACATTGTTTATATTTGTATTCATGGTTTGAATTTGACATCGAGGAAGATGTTTTGTATGATTCTAACCATAAAATAGTTACAAATATTTGATTTGACTCTCTCATACAACTTAAATATTTAAAACATGGCCATCATTTTTATATAGTGTTACATGTAAAATGTATTAATAGACATCATATTGAGAACTACTGAGTGTTGATTGGGGAGGGATGAAGGGGATGGTTTTCTTTTAAAGGGGGAACTAGTGGAGAGAACTTGGGTGTGCATCTCCATTTGTTTAGACCAAAAGTAGAGGGCATGAGCCATTATTGAGTATTACGAAATAAGAAAGAGGTGAAAGGTAAAGATCAGTAAGGGAGGGGACTCTAGAGATAAATGTAATTAAAATACCATGTTTCTCGGTGTTTCTAATTTGAATAGTGGCCTTCTACAAAGTAAGGACATTAGACTTGTGGATAGTTAAAGCCAAAGCCGATTTATTATGCATTTTTCGACTCCCTTTGAAAATTGGTGGCATTGGAATATGCAACATTTGGTTGGGATTCCAACATGACCAATATTGAGTACTCAATATTTGTTGAATTTTATGACAGGAAAATTGGTAGATTAGGTAGTGTGATGGAAATGTCATAAACAATGTTGTGATTGTGCCTGCACCATTTGCAATGTCTGTCTCAACCCATAAATTAGTTACGAACATTACGTTTTGATTTTTTTAAAGAATAACTTTGTGTTACAATTGATCATCATCGGCTTCCATAAATTAGTCCATCAGGTAATTTGTGCAATGGGCTGGGTGATTGGTAGGTTCAATGTTTTCAACATGTAGAGGTTGTGATGGTCAAGCATGGTCTTTTTTTTTGCAAACGAGTTGGGTGAATCATTAAATATATGAATTTCATGTTGAGAGAGGTGTGAATAAGTGAAAGACAAAGAATTCCAATCCTAAAAATGAGAAACATCATGAATGTAAAGAATTAGTGGAGAAAGGAAACATATGTGTAGGTGCAATCTTATTGTCAAAAAGCTAATAGCAAGGAGACTAATGAATGAAATCCCCTCCAAAGGATTTTCTCATATAAGTGACTAATATATAATGAAATGTCCATGACAAGTGGAAAGCCGACCTACGTGACCAACTCCAAATTTGGTCCCAAACCGAGTCAAATTGTTTGGAATGAAATCATTGGTATGAATTCTTGAACCCTTTTGCAAAGTTCCCTGAGATACCATGCTTGATACTGTGTCATGAATATTATATGTGTTGTCCATGTGCAAAGCATAAAAACCATTGATGGGAACTAAGGCATCAATGTTGGTAGCACACCAAGTGTACAACGTATTCATATATAAACTCACCCAAATCCAACAAAGAAAGAAGAAACACCTTACCAAGGCATGTCAACAAAAAATTCATCGAAAGAATACCTAAAAATTTACATCTTCGATTAAATTTCTAAACATGTTTCTTGCACATGACATGCACAACCCAAATGGATTCAAATATGATCTTTATAAAACAACCATGGGAGATGCATAGCCTATCCGAAATCCCCCAATAGCTAAAATCATGCTTACCCCATCTATTACAAGACCATATGGTTTTTTTGTATGGGTCAGTAAGACCCCAAAACCTAATTTTTTTATTTCTCTTAAGTTTATATTTCTTGAGTGAATGTAAGTGATAAGACAATTTGGAAAATGTAGCGAGCCGATGTGGAGACCAAATAGAGGATCAATCGATTTGAAAAGTGAAGAAATCTTTTGTTTTTTGTTGTCGGCTCGCTGGAGGAAACATTGCAAGAATTTATATTTACAGAGAAATGAGAGCATATCAACCATGAGTTCTAAATGTAAGTGTTGGAGTATGTAGACAAACGTATCCTGAATAAACCATAGATGAAGGTCAGGGAATCAAAAGATGTTGTTGTACAACAAGAGAAAAGAGAAAAAGAAAGATTCACAGTGCAAAAAAGGCAGATTATATTTTAGAAATGAAGTCACATTGTTTATATTTGTATTCATGGTTTGAATTTGACATCGAGTTAGATGTTTTGTATGATTCTAACCATAAAATAGTTACAAATATTTGATTTGACTCTCTCATACAACTTAAATATTTAAAACATGGCCATCATTTTTTATATAGAGTTACATGTAAAATGTATTAATATACAACATGTTGAGAACTACAGAGTGTTGATTGGGGAGGGAGGAAGGGGATGGTTTTTTTTTAAAGGGGGAACTGGTGGAGAGAACTTGGGTGTGCATCTTCATTTCTTTAGACCAGAAGTAGAGGGGCATGAGCCATTATTGAGTATTGCCCGAAAGAAGAAAGAGGTGAAAGGTAAAGATCTGTAAGGGAGGGGACTCTAGAGATAAATGTAAATAGAAGACCATGTTTCTCGGTGTTTCCAATTTGAATAGTGGCCTTCTACAAAGTAAGGACGTCAGACTTGTGGATAGTTAAAGCCGAAGCCAATTTAATATGCATTTTTTTGCGGCTCCCTTTGAAAATTGGTGGCATTGGAATATGCAACATTTTGTTGGGATTCCAACATGGCCAATATTGAGTACTCAATATTTGTCGAATTTGATGACAAGAAAAGTGGTAGATCAGGTGGTGCCATGGAAATGCCATAAACAATGTTGACGGTTGTGCCTATTGCACCATTTACAATGTCTGTCTCAACCCAAAAATTAGTTGCCAACATTACGTTTTGATTTTTTTAAAGAAGAACTTTGTGTTACAATCGATCATCATCGGCTTCCATAAATTAGTCCATCAAGTAATTTGTGCAATGGACTGGGCGATTGGAAGGTTCAATGTTTTCAACATGTAGAGGTTGTGATGGTCGGCATGGTCATTTTTTTGCAAACGAGTTGGGTGAATCGTTAAATATATGAATTTCATGTTGAGAGAGGTGTGAATAAGTGCAAGACATAAGGAATTCCAATCCTAAAAATGAGAAACATCATGAATGTAAAGAATTAGTTGGCGAAAGGAAACATATGTGTAGGTGCAATCTTATTGTCAAAAAGCTATTAGCAAGGAGACTAATGTATGAAATCCCCTCCAAAGGCTTGTGTCATATAAGTGGCTTGCATATAATGGAATGTCCATGATAGGTGAAACTGGCCTACGTGACCAACTCGAAGGTTGGTCCCAAACCGAGTCAAATTGTTTGAAAGGAAATCATTGGTATGAAGTCCTGAACCCTTTTGCAAAGTTCCCTGGGATACCATGCTCGATATTGTGTCATGAATACTATATGTGTTGCCCATCTGTAAAGCATCAAAACCATGGATGGGAACTAAGGCATCGATGTTGGTAGCGCACCAAGTGTACAACGTATTCATACATAAACTCACCCAACTCCAACAAAGAAAGAAGCAACACCTTACCAAGGCATGTCAAACAAATTCATCGAAAGAATGCCTAAAAATTTACATCTTGATTAAATTTCTAAACATGTTTCTCACACATGACATGCACAACCCAAATGGATTCAAATATGATCTTTATAAAACAACCATGGGAGATGCATAGCCTATCTGAAAGCCCCCAATAGCTAAAATCATGCTTACCCCATCTATTACAAGACCATATGGATTTTTTTGTATGGGTTGTAAGACCCCAAAACCTAATTTTTTTATTTCTCTTAGCATTTCCATTATAATTAAGTTCTATCTCATTTGACCATTCTTGACCTCTCATTAATGTTTAGATTAAAATCAATTCATATTGTTGAACATTTTTAAGGGAATTCTTTATTGGATTATCATGTTTGTGTTGTTGATGAGCCTATAAAAATTGTTGACAATTGATCCCTTTCAATGCAACAAAACCATTACTTATGCACGGAAAATACGACTTGCTTAATAATCTATATTATAGACTATATATGTGTAAAATATGTTGTGGAGCCTTAAGTTTATACCTTTGAGATGAATAGATAATCCAATAGTGGAATTCATGTTTACGTATTCATGCGAACTGGCAGGGATTGTTAGTGGCTCATATACAATAATTGACAAAAAAGCTCTTAATAATTCGTAGCAAGATACTATTTTACATATAACATTCTAATGGTTTCTTACATTATAATGATTAGATAAGTCGATCATTCAAATTATGTCTCCGTATTCATGATAATTACATGACATCTGAGAAAGTAACTTTGGATGACAACCCATATATTTTGCAGATAACATTTTAGTGATTTCTACCAAATGTTATTTTTATGTCCAATGTTATCTATATTCGTTCATTTTAAGTTCAATTTATAGAGTGGACTAATTCTAATTTAGTATAATATAACAAATGTCAAGAATTTATCTTCTTATTACAAATCCATATAAATTATCATTTCACATTAAAAACTATTGACTCGGAGTTCTTGTCAAACAAAAGAGTGTTTTGAAGAGATTAACTCAACTAAATTGGGTCACAAGCCATGTTGGTACTAATCGCAATAGCACAAAACAAAAAAATCTTTAAAAGCTAAAACTAACCTCACAAATATGTTGAAAATATTGAAGATGTCATGTCACAAATATGTTGAAAATGAACTTAGCACAATCTCGTGAATGGCCATTGGCGACAAAGCTACAAAACTTAAACCAACAACAAAAGCATAAAAAGTGTATGTTATTTTCTCTCAATTATATTATGACGTGAGGGCATGTTGTTTTTTTTGGCATGAGGGTGTTTTAGAGGGGTCTTTCCTTCCATAATATAGCTTTATCTCCCAAAAAAAAGTGATCAGAAGCATAACCGAAACATGGTTTATATAAAGTTCGAGATATGTGATTTTTGAGGGTTAGAATTTGGCTTTGTTTTGCCCATCTGAACACCAAGGAGAAAAAAATTAGATCCGCAAATGAATGTAGTTTGTAAAAATTAGTCCTCTCTAAAACATAATATATTTAATCAACTTTTAAACTATAAATCAACAATAAATGTTTGATTTTATTATTTTGCGAGAAACTTAATGTTACCTTTTAAACCTAGAATGTGTGTTTAATCATGTGAAAGCATTGCTTACAAAAAATATTTTGAAATCAAATTCCATTTACCATTTCCTCAAATATTAACATTATATGGACCAAACGTATACTAAGCTTGTACATAGAAAAGATGTAAGAATGAGAATATTCACAAATGTGTCACAATGCTTGTGTTGCTCACTTCATTTTGTTTCATTAGTGCTATACTTTTTTGCTCATTCACAAATATTTTAAATGTACAATATTAATCCAACTAATATCCCACTTTATTCCTTCTCATACATGCATCACTGTATTCGCACACATGGCAACAATCTAGCATTTACTTCTAATAGTGTCAATGGTTTTGCTTGCACACTCAATACACTTTTTGTGTCAGTTGGATAATTAGGTAGCGTCACAACCTCACTGACTATTTCAACCACCTGCCAATCCATTGTTTCGAGTCATTCACTCACGAGTTCCTACAAAAAATTACATATTCATTTGATTTCAGATCCAAAAAAGTTAAATGACAAATTTTTCAGGTAGCACAACAAAAGACAGTACATTAAAACCCCATCTCTTCTACAGATCCAAAAAAAGAAAAGTAGAACAAAATTTCCACTCGAGATAAAAAAATGTAGAACAAAATATGCCCACACCCATCACGCCGATATAAACTGAAAAACATTTTTGAGTAAATCACCTTTGTTCTAAGCCTGCTCTGAAGTCAGAGAAGAAGAACTCTGGCTGATATAAGCAAAAATCAGGGAAAACCAAAACCCAAAATGAAAAATGTAAAGGCAATGGAAAACCAAAACCAATTTGAAAAATGTAAAGGCAATGGAACATATTTTTCATGGAAAGAGATCACTAGTGATGATTTTACCTGGGGGCCAGGTGGGTGCGGAAAAGCTACATTCAATAAATGACAAAACAAGTAATTTTTCAAGGCCCTCATTTCCTGATGGAGAAAAACCCCAAAAATAGTTTCAGTACAACTATATCTAGATAAATTTAGGAACTTCAAAACAATTTCATAACCATACCGAGCTTACACAGGAAAAACCCCAATATGATTTCAGAAACAACATTTGTATTTTGAATAGAGAAAACCTCCAAAAAAATTCAGAACCATACCGAGTCGATTATTTCCCCAGCCGCTACTTGGATTCCCTGAATGTAAGCTTGGACGAATGCAAATCCCGGTGCTTGGCCAATTGCTCCTACGTGGCTATGTTTTATTACCAGTCATCGGGGTCATGTTTCCATAATGAAGAGATGTTGTCGATGCAAACTTCGTTGGATCAAACCCAGTTATGGTTTCTCAAGGTCAAAGACAACTCACTGTTATATCATAGGCAACGCAGGTATTGTGTTCGAATCCCCACTCGACTGCTGCTCAGAGCTCACAATATTCCCTTCGGCTGATGCTACCATCCAAGCAACACAAATTACTAACGAAACCACCGCCGATGACCACATCATCCTAATCTTCTACTGATTCGAACCTGAGAACGAAAGAGGTGGATTCATGAAATAGAAAAGAAAATGCATAACAATTAGGGTTTGGCCAGATTTAGAGTTTGAAGAGCCATCAGTAGACGTGATCAGACATGTGGATGATCTCAAAACAGTCATGCTTTAATGTCATCTGCATGTGATTTTGAGTCGTTTGATCATCTGCATCGTGTCAGAAAGTGGAGGTTCATTTTCACTTAAACACACGTATTTCAGCGTAATAAATAAAGAAAAATGGTTACGAAGAGATAGGGTTTCCACTTAGGTTCTCTATAATCAAAGGTTCCTCCTAGAATTTTCAAATAAATAAGGCATTGGATTTTTCTTCACCTTTAAGAAAATCAAGGACAAGTGTCCCTTTCTCAATTCAAAGTTAAAATATCGTAAAGATAAAATGTTTAAAAAAACATTAAACATTTCGTTAGAAAAAGAGCTTGATGAAAACTATTACAAGTATAATAGCAATGGTTCACCAATAAAATAAAAGAGATGTCTATAGGTATTGTTTCATAATATATAGTTGGTGTAAGGAAGTTGTCGCCCTACAAGTATATTTCATAAGTAAAATGTATGTTGGTGGGAGGGGAATAATTTATTAGTCTATCATAGTTATCTTTTGTTTCATGTACCAAATACCTAATCATTATAGAGCTAGTGTTCTATTATAAAAATGGGGCATTCTTCAAGCACAAACATAGATATCATCAAACATGTCTATACACCTAAAAAAGGCACTTTAGGTATTCACTAGTTATTAAATTGCATGGTTTTAGTATGTTTATATAATTGTTAATTATTAATCGAGATTAAGTGTTATTAGTGTGTTTGTCAATTTTGATGGTTCTTAATCATTCTCTCATTATTATCTAATTCTTCTTTTATAATTTTCTTATTATCTCACCATTTGAATATTTTGTCTAGAGTGTTTGTATACTTCTAGGTAGGTCAAGACTCACTCAATATCTTTTTATTGGCCCATTTTAGTGTAAGTGTGCCCATTCTTTGGTCTCATATTTTTTACTTTTTGTCTATTAGGGGTTAGTATAGGTACCAATAACATCCTAATTTCAATTTAATTTGTCATAAATACATAAATATTCTAGTTCATTTAGGATCTAAGGAATCTAATAATTAAAAGGCAATAGGCACATTAAACATTATATAGAAAAATTATTGAGCAAACATTCTAGAATGAATCGATCAATCATTATGGAATTCATTAAAGCACACACATTTATATTTAGACACACATCAACATTGGTTTTTATGTTATTCAAATTACTCTAATCATTTTGGTTTCATGTTTTCAACATAGTTAGTGTCGAGAGGCACGAAAAATATCAAGCATAACTAGGTTATTATTTGGTTTGTTGTTGGTTTGGACACCAATCTTGTCCTAATTTAAATTCATTTCATCTATAAATACCTAACCATTCTAATTCATTTAAGATTTAAGGAATCTAATAAGAAGGGAAAATCATAAGCACATTAAACATTTTATAGAGAAATTATTAAGAACTTGGGACAAACTAGAATAAATTAAGCAATCATTATAACATTAATTGAAGCACACATCTATGTTTAGACATACATAACTTCACTAGTTTGCATCATATTATAAATATTCTTTGGCTTATTATAGGCCCTAAAACGTATATTTTTATGTATTATTTATAAATTAGGGCAAGCAAACAAATTTTTATTTTACATGTGATGGAAGCGAAAAAAACATAAATATGAGCAAATTTTTTGAATTATAGAGTCGGGTGAACACAATTGTAAAATGCTTTTAGATAGCTTTTTAATTTTTTCTAGAGTATCAAATCATTTTATACACTATTTCTAGGTAAATATAATTGCTTTGGACAAAAAAATTGTTTGTCCAACAATTTTAGTTTGTCTATTTCATCTCTAGGTACAACTTTTATCGGCACATCTTGATAATCATTATCATACCTTGTGATATTAGAGATACACTTCTAAACCTTCGAGTCTCTTTTTTATTTGGTTTTGGAATTAATTAATTAGTCTCTATTTTTGTATTACACATGTTTTTCTACGCTAGCTGAAAAAAGTGGAGTTCCTTCATGATTGGTTATTTAAAATAGAAATATTATCTAGTTGAATGTAAAAAATCATATGTAAATCCAATTATTGAGCATACTCTTGAAATTACCGAAATATAAATGAATGATTTACATATAAATACATTAAAAATGGTTTTTTTAGAAATTATGATATATATTTTTACTCTACAAGAGAAATAGAGAAGAAGTAAAGGAAGAAAAATTGGCACATTGTGTAGACTATTTTATACAACAATGTTTTGAGCTTTAAATAATTAAGCACAAAATCATGTACGTAATGACTAACAATGTTTTTTATAACATTGAATCTTCATATTTACTGAGTTTCTTTGAAAAATAAATTAGTGAATCTTGATATTGCAAATGAGATCATGGAGGAATTTTTGAATAACATTGAGGAATGCCTTGAAGATGAGCTGAGGGAAATTGACTACATACTTGATGAAGAGACAATGGAATATGACGTAGAGATAGAATTATTCCACATCTTTGAGGTGGGATATCTTCCCTAGATAAAAATTAGAGTCTTTGTTCCTTAAAAATGTCTAACGAAGTGAGAAAGGGGATGAAGAAATGGATAAATTCCGATGGGAGAAAAAGGAGACACTATATCTAGTGTTTACCTAGTTTTCCATTCCTTATCAACTAAATGATCTAGTATTAGAGAAACTAGAAAACTCAGAAATGTTGGAGGGTTTATGTTACCTCAATATGTGATGTGATGGATGAACGTGCACAAGTAGATGATGGATTCCACTGCTAGAAATCAAATCAAACTTGCAGATAAGATCCACTGAAAGGAAAATGATCGGATGGTTTGGATGAGGGTTGCACTTCTACAAAGTGGACTTGAGAAGTGCTTAAATTCCTCGGTGGATGTCAACCCCCATTGTTAAACTAAATTATTATAAAGTAAACATAAATTGAAAGTGTGCATAAACCGAAAGATTTATAAAATCAAAGTAATTATGATTGATTTAAATTTATTCTTATTGAAATGAAATAAAAATTAAATGTACCTGGTTTGGGTTGATGGTAACCTAGACTATGCAGAGGTTGGTTGACGGTGACCTCAAGCGAAGGATGGAAGCAAAGAATTGTAAATGCGAACAAGAGGCTCACGAGTGCAAATTAGACATAACGGGGTCATGTAAACACTAGAAACAACTTGCAGAGGAGGTCTAATGCAAGGAAATGATAGGGATACTGAAAAAGTAATACAAATCGCAGTGGATTTGGGTGAAAAACTAGATAGGTTTAGAGTAGCAGGATGGAGATTCGAGTGCAGAAGAAACAATACAAGAGTTGGAGCAGGACACTTTGAAAGGACTCTAGAGAAAAAATGATGAGGATAGAAGATAAGTTTGATGGTAGCCTAGGTAGATCGGTAGTGATCGAGTAGTGTTGGACAAGGTTGAGAGAAATAAGCTAAATCAGAGAACTCGCAACGAAAAGGCGATAGAATGGGATGATAATGGAGACCTGATTGTTTATGGACCTGTAAATGGTTATATGCAAGAAATACCGAGATAAAATGATAAAAGATGATTAAAGAAATACAAAATGATAACAATCTCACAAATTTCGATCATGATTGATGCGAGCATTTTTGACGGGAACATGTTTGAGGAGGAGGTCCGAGATGTCTGTAAGTGCTTCTAGGAGGCTTAGGCACATGAGATTGTTCACAATTTGCAAGGAAGCTTAGGAATTCACATGCATTTGATGATGAATAGAAAGAAAGCATCCAACTTTATAGGGTCGATGGTGACTGGGTTGGGCAACCACCGATTGCAAAGAAATTTTTCCCAGTGGGAGACTTTTTATACCTTTATCGTGATTTCTTTTTTAGAGAGTTGGTCAAATGCTTTAAAGCATTAGGCGGGAAGATGTTGTTTTAGGATGAGGTGTAGGTGATTTGGTGGTGGAAATAGGTTAGAAAAAGTGTAGGGATGTATAGGATGCATATTTATAATGAAAGCATCCTAAAATAGAAGGTTGGTTAGGGCCAAATTAGGATGTGGACATTAATTAATTAATTATTAACAGTAATTAATTAATTAAAGGGAATTAAATGTGATGAGGTAATAGATGGGAAATTGATTGATTAATTAATTAAAGGGGATTAATTAATTATTGATGATGGGATAATAATGGCATTTAATCAAAATAAGGGGGACAAATTAAATAAATATGTGCAAGCAAGCGATTAAGGTATAGATACCGAATTTAGGTGTCTACATTTTTCCCATTTTTGTTGAGTGGTTTGAGCTAGAAAACCATGAGATAAAAATGATGAGAATGGATGAGGATTGAAAAAAGGATTGATGATGAGCTCCCCCTAAAACAAGGGATCAATGACGTCGGGAAATTGATGATGCGTTTGAAAAATGTGTATGATGAAGGGCATGTGGGTAAAATGATTACCAAGGCAAGATGCACCAAGCAAACAGGATCGGGATATCAACAAAAACTATGGTGGTGACTCGATATAGCATCGGTAGAGGACAATTGCAATCTCAACAGAGATGGGCTCTGATGTTTTATAGACCCGTAGTGGGTGAAGATCATGCGCAATATGGATGCAGGCCAGGATGACCAACGGGTCATAGGAAAGTCATCAAAATATGCATAACTATATGTGAAAAGGTATGCAAAATCCTTCATACATGAGGAATCAAGTGAATAGGTATGCATCCAAAAGGGACGGGATGAATGATATGGTTCCCAGTAGGACATGAGAAAAAAGGACGAGAAAGCGAAATTAAAAAGAAAGTGATGAACTAATATGCCCCAAGGGATAAAGTATGGTTGTGAAGGCGTAAAGTGAAAAATATGCCCCAAGAGGGGGAGAGTATGGCCACCAAGTGGCCTTTGTGTGTAAGTTGAATAAGATTATGAAAGAAAATTCCCGAGGAGGGAAAAACAATGTCTGATAGGACTTTGAGAGTAGATTAAATGGAATTGGATGTTTAACTAAATGCCCGGATGATCAATGAATATGGCCACATATGTGGTCTTCAAAGGGTAGATTGGAATAAAATTCCCGAAGGAAAAAGGTACATATGGCCACAAAGGAAAAGGAAGAAAGGGAAGATTGAATAAAATGCCCCAAGGAGAATAAATATGGCCTCGAAGGAGGAATTGAATGTCAGAAAGATTAAATAAGATTAGATGAGGTGTGGGATAAGATGTGACTTTAATAATAGTGACCTATGGGTATGAATGACACTATGTCATATCAAGGAACATACGAGGAAAATATGCCTCTAATCACATTGGAGGTAAACAAGAGGGGGATCCAGGTGATGCAAGGCACATGTGACCAAAACTAATGCTAGCAAATAACCAATGATAGTTAGTTATATCAAAGATCATAAGGAAATAATGGATGAGATGAACTCATACACAAAATATTGACATGAAAAAGAGTTTTAAGATGTTCTTGTACATGGGAATAGGGTTCTCCAAAAGTGGTGTTCCCTAAAACTATGCCCTAGCTGGGAAGGGGAAAGAGAAAACTGATCAATGCGGGAAGTATGCTAGAAGAAAGTTTATCAATGCAGGAAGCTTTCTTATAATGCTAAAATGGAAGGCTGATCAATGTAGAACGCCTTCAAATTCCATAAGGAGTAGCCATCCTTCGAGGGTATGGTCTACTTTATAAAAAATATAGATGGCAAGAGTAATATATGATAGCCATCCTTCGAGGGATCAATCTATTTCTTTTGATTTTTGCTTTTGACTTTGATTTTGATTTACACGCTTTTTATTTTTTTCTCTATTTTTTTTGCATGAGCAACTGTCCTTCAATGGATCAATCTATTTTTTATTACTTTGATTTTTGATAAAAACATCCAAGAATTTTGAATTTACATGGGGCGAGGGCTGCAAATAGCTAAGTAGACAACCTAAGAGGGGATAAAGAATATACAAGAGACACCCCTTGACCTTTTGCATGGTTCCAATAGGTGAATAAGAAGGTGATGGATGTAATTATTGCGGAGTTCTCACCAAAGGGGAGAACCTATCCATAAAGCATATGCTATGGGAAAAGCCGTGGTGCCCATATTTAAGGTCATATGTAGGAAGTGACGGAAGACCACATAATTCCAAATCATCATGATGAGATATGGAAGAGGCTAAGATGGAGGAATGATCTAAAGACATGAATAAGGGCACATTAGTAAATGTGATAACAATATAATGGTCATAAGTACAATGCCTTATGTAGTTCTACTTCTGATTTACCTTTAAGGAGGCCAAACAATAGGCTCCCGACCCATACTTGTGTGTAATAATGTATGGTCCAATCCAGTTAGGGGAAAAATTTCCACATTGGCTCCTTTCTAGAGTGGTAACATTCTTATTTTCTTTGAGGACAAAGTCATCAACACTAAATTCACGTTCCTTTAGGTGCTTATTGTAAGCATGTTTAATGTGCTCCTGATAAACATGATGGTGTTCAAGAGCGAGAAAGTGACATTAATCTAGGAACTCCATTTTTGTTAGACGAACTTGGTGATAGTCTTCATAAAAATGAAGTCGTGAAGAAAACACGCAAAGACGAAATTTTAAGTTCGAGGGAAGGACAACTTGAACCGTACACAAATGAGAAAGGCATAGCCCCTGTGGAGGTATGAACACTAGTGTGATAGGCCACAGGAAAAAGGAAGTTGAAGTGCCAATAACGACTGCTTGATCAATAGTTTTGGAAAGAATGTTTGAAGGGTTTTATTGGTAGCTTCATCTTGGCCATTAGCTTGGGGATAATATGGAGAAGAGAAGTTGAGTTGGATGTTGAATGCATTATAAATTTTCTTAAGATATTTATTTTAAAGGACTTTCCGTTGTCCATAACAAGTTTTGGGGAACGCAAAGCGACAAATAATGTGTTGATAAATAAAATTAATGATTGGGCTGATTTAGTTGAGGTAAGTGGTATTGCTTCCACCCACTTGGTGAAATATTCTATTGTGGTGATGATTTAGTTGAGGTAAGTGGTATTGCAAGTGATTAAGGTATAGATATGCGAATTTAGGTGTCTACATCTAGTAGCATACCATGATCTTAGGAAAACTCGTTCAAAGGCTAATCTAGATCACTATGAACCAACTCTTGTTGATACATTTTCTCTACATGACATAATCATGGTTGAACCTTAGGTAAGTTACATGTGACTATTTTGTATTATTTTGAGGTATATTTTCCTTAACCCAATGATTTTATGTTTAGTAAGAGCCAATATATTTAATCAAAGCTTATAAATCTCTTCGAATATGGAATGAACATAGTTGATGATGTGTGGGAGGAATTCAAAGGTTTCACTTTGCTAGTTTAAGGACTATAAAGGAAGAAGGATTTCTTTTAACAAATGGTGGGAGATATTTTAGACCAAAATTTTAAATTCATCCTTCCATTTTGAATGAAATTGTTTATCTTATGATTAGTTTAGGTTAGAATAGTGTTAGATTAGTTTATTTCATTATTAATTTATTTATTTTATTTATGACTTGTGGTGTAGTTGTTTATGTAGATCAATAAGGATGTTTTCATTTAATAAAAAAGATTAATTTTCTTTCCTACTTTATTTTTGTATTTTCCCTGGTGTGTCTAGTGTTTTAAAATATAGAAGTAACAAGTTGTCATCTCTCACCCAACCTAAGCATTTATATTTTCCCTTAGGTTCCAAATTAGTAAAACAAATTTGAATTTCTTTTGTAACCCTTAGGAATCTTTGTGAAGGGTTTTTCTACATCTGTTAAAGGTAACAAAGCTAGAATTCAATTTATAATGTTTATACTTCATTATCAAATGCATAGTCCTTATTAGTGTAGGTTAGTTTTTATCCTTTTATTTGTTTAATATAATAATTCTTGCGCTTGGATTATCCCTACACTTGAGTTCGATTGTTTTGGTATACTAGTTGTGTGTAGTTAGCTTGCTAGTCATGTGGAGTTAGCTTGCTAGTTGTGTGGAGTCAACTTAACTACCGTGTATCGATTCTTGGGAGTTTTTCACCACCGATCTAGGTAGTAGTTGCACTTCCCTCCTTCTATGTGTACATCCCGCTTATTAAGCTAATTCATGACATGGAATGAAATGGCATCGCATTGTATAAAGTTTTATATATGATATTATTGTTGTTTATTTGTAAATATGTTTGGTAAATTTATTCTATAAAATTGATTTCAAGTTATTGAATGTGATGTTATATTATCGGGTGACATATTTGTGTCTTGGAACAATATGGTTATTGTTACTTTCATGGTATCAAAGCAATAGATGTTGTAGACATCCATCTATTTATAAAATATTAATAATGTCTCTTTAAATTAGAAATTCAGTCTATTGACAGCCATTACCAAGAATATTCAAGCTTCAACTAGCTACAAGGGCTTTTTTTGTAGAACTACTTTTTATTTGCATCAAATTCGCCACTTTTTCTTAGCAAAAAGAGAAATGATTTATGGGTTTTGCTTGCAACACCTAAAAAAATTATGGGTATTAGTTACATTTTGCATATCATGAATAGATGTGCATAACTGACTATTAAATCAAAGCGGCCAACTCTCCAATGACAATGGTATGACTAGGTTAATGACCTAAGTTTTCTAAAATAAAACTTTCTTAGCCCTGTTTATTAACTTTGTTATGCTACAAGGATATTTTTTATTGTTTTTATAAAAACAACATCACAATTAGAATATTGTAAACAAAGTTGAAAATAATGTTTTTTTATTGTTTTCTTAAATCCCTTATATTTTCGTTTATCAAAATGAAGGGTGAGGTCCGGTTTGGCAAGAGGCCAAAAACCCCCTCACAAGGAAAAAAAAATTCTCCTCTTTTCTCGTCGAGTCTAATGATTGGTTACAAGGCCACCTTGCTTCATCCCTTAGTGCTTTTTAATATTTTAATGCAATATAATTAAATGGGCTATTAATGAAAAGAAATAATTTACTTAATATATCTTGATTGGTGACTTAGAACTGAGTGTCATTTTTTGCAAAAGTTAAAAAAAATTCATTTCCCATGCATTGAGTATATTTGCATTGTAAAATGCACTAATTTATATAGTGTCAAAATATGATGGTGTTGTAATCACATGCAAACACATTTTCGTAAGAGCTTGACATCCCGAAGTTTTGGGTGTTACATAATTTTATGAGTGTATTCTTTCATTTATTGTGGACATATTTTCTTTGCATTATAAGAATGAAATCTTGTTCTCTAAATTTTACTCCATTCGGGAGGACCTAGTCAAATTTGTGGAAGAAAATAGGTCACTCACAAAGTAAAATTATCTTTTACATGCCCTCATTCAAAGAAAAGATGAACTCATACAATATTTACAACATAAACTTGATAACCTATAAGCATCATCCTCATATTGTGGAATCTCATTCCCCTACTCCTAGTCCACTTACATATATCATTCCTAGACCCATGACCTTGATTTGACTTCCGATGCTCCTAAGCCTATTGTGCTTATTCTTGGATGTTCTACTTCTACATTTGTTTCTATTACAGTAACACATTCTATGTATCCCACTCCGGTGCCTTCCGATAACATGATTGAATCCTTTGAAAAGCATACCACTTCATTTTGTTCTCACGTTCTCCGTTGGATGGGTTGTTCTAGTAGAGGTATTGGTAGAAATTCATAGGGTATTACTTTACCTATCATCCTGTTAAGTGGCATTCTCATCATGGCATTGGTTTTCAAGCAAGTAACTCACTGGGATCACTCATTCATAGATCTCCTATTTATGTTTTCTTGACTCTTTGAGAGGACCATGAGCTCCACATGTATTCTACACTTTCACTCGGGACTAAGAAACATTATATTTTAGTTGTCAAACATGATCATTTCGACACACATTATGATGTTCATTTACATGCTCCAATTATACACTTTACACCGAATCATATGCATGCATCTTCTTTAGCCATCCATGTTCATTTGGGATGCATCTCTAATCACTTGTGGTGGTGACATTACAATAATTCATTGAGTGGACTCTACAAGAGTGGTTCCTCCACCATTCAACTTCTTGATTCACTTTCTTCTCCTCCTACATTATAATGCTCCTCATTTTGAGTTATTTTCTTTAGTAGGTGTAGTGATTATCTCTTATTTTTGAAATATTTGTATCTATATTTTCACCACCTTTTAGGCATATTGATGAGTTTGTTTTGTTATGGAGCTATTATGGTGGATCCTAGTTTCATCTTGATAGTGTTCGCATAGTGATGTGGCCACTCATACAAATTTTGTAGCATCAATCCACCCATTCAACATTATGGGAGGGTGTGGTGCTGATTCTTCTTCTTTAGGTCTCGTGTCCTTGACTTGGTTGTTGTTTTTGGTTCGTGGCACCCCTTTTTCTAGCAGTAGATCGAAATATTTTTAGTATTTTTATTGCACTTTTGACATCACCTCTAACAATCTCCTTTAGTTGTTTTTGAGATTGTTCTCCTTTTGAAGGGTAGTTATTTTGTTGAATTATAGTTTCAGAGACTCCATTGATGAGTCTCCTAGTATGGAGTTATTATGTTGTATCATAGTGTCAGTTGATTTTGAGTTTTGTGATCAAGAAGAGGATCCAAACCATAGTGCGAGACCAAACTTATTCTTCAAAGCAAAGCATGAATTTTTTTAGTCGTGATTTTTGGGATGTTTTGTAGTGGGAAATTTTTTTCTCTGTGTTTTGTTATTTTTACTAGTTTTGGGTACCTTGTGGTGATTTTTTCATCCATGGTGACTTTAATTTTTCCAATTATTGTACATAGGTAAATTTATCGGGCCTTGTTTTCAAGACCCACCTTCTTTTACGCCCACTTAAGCTATGCTTGCTGGGGGTGTTAGTGTAGGTTATTATAGATCCTTTTATTTGTTTATTAGGATAATTCTTACACTTGAGATATCCCTACCCTTATTGAGTTAGATTTCTTAGGTGTACTAGTTGTGTGGAGTTAGCTTGATAGTCATGTGGAGTTGGCTTGCTAGTTGTTTAGAGTCACTTAAGTGCCAATATCATTTATTGTGAGATCTTCACCACCGATATAGGTAGTAGTTGCACTTCCCTCCTATATGTACATCTTACTTATTGAGCTAAATCATGACATGGAATGGAATGGAATGATATTTCATTATACTGAGTTTCATATATGATAATCTTTGTTGTTCTTTGTTTACAAATGTGTTTTGTAAGTTTATTCTATGGAATTTATTTCAAGTTATTGAATGTGATGCTCCATTAGCATCTCGATATTTTTGTGGCTCAAAACAATCTAATAAATTTTGAAAATTATGCATGATTGTTTCATGATTCTAACAAGTTTTGAATGTTTGTTTCTAAGTTACCACATGAATTTAAGAATGGTTTGCTACACCAAATAAGTTGAATGTACTTTAAACACATTGCATTTCCTTTGATGGTGTGAACAAGCTAAATTTCATTATTGTTTAACTTGCATGCTCATCATTTGTATAATCTATTTCCCAACACTTATAATTTAAAAACTATATTTAAATGTGGTATGGCACCCATGTATTTTATGACATGAAGTACCCTCGGTAAGAAAAATTGTATGGGTGCCCATACCTCTTTAATGAGGGTGCGTGAAAAATGGATAAATAATGCAATCGAACCCCTCATTTTTGGGAGACATTCTGGGAGATGGGGAAACTTTGCAAATTTTTCCCTCAACTCCATTTAAGCTACGAGCCTTTTCTTGGGCCTAACAATGTAATTATTCCTTTATGCATCAAATGTAATGGTCTGTGCATACTTTAAAGCAATAAAAATTGTGTTTTGTGGTGTTTCTTCAACCCTAGCTCATTTTTATTGTATTTTCTTGCCTCTCCATTATTATTGTTGTATTTTGTGCATGTTCTTTCACTTGCAGGTTTATGATGTTGTGTTCCATGGAGTTTTGATGGTAGATTAGGATCTAGGTCTATGTCACATTTTTTTGACCTCCCTCACCCCCTTTTTCCCTATTTCATCCTCCCTCAACAAAGTATCTTACCCCTTTTCTTGGTGTTATCACCCCGTTAGTGTAGGATTTCCCATTTCATGCACTTTCTCTCTCTCTCTTTGTCTCCTTGAAATTGTTAGGATAGGTGTAGTTAGGCATCTTTTCTGCATTAGGAGTAGTTTAGCATTAGGATTAGGTAGAGGAATCGACATTCTCCGAGAGGTCCATCTCGAGGTTGCAAGTCCCACAACTTGAGAGATGGACCCATGTTATGCAAATTACTGGATGCCCCATTCAAAATCAAGCCATTGGGGGTGTTGTAATTTTGCATTAACAAGTTTTGGCACACCCGGTGGGACAAACAAGTGAAATCTTTAAATTTCACAAGTGTTCCAATGCAAATATTTGTCGAATACCTTTTACATGTGTGTAATTCAACACCCAGAGAAAATTTCATTTCGGCGAGTTGATGTGTTCTTGTCAAAATTTCAACCTTTAGAGGTACATGCTCAAACACATCTGGTGAATCCATCTGGTCAACAACCCTCTCTCGAGTTGCATACCTTCCCTCTTTCCATCCATTTCCATTAATTTTCCTTCCACATCTTTCCACTTTATTCCGTCCATGAAGTTGTGCAATCATGACTTCATTCCCCTCATGGAATTCTATATTGCAGCAACAACAATGCCATTCAGACATCCCTCCACATTTGCAACACATATTCTCAGGGTACTATCAACCACCTCCAAATCCATACAATAATGAAGATCAACAGTATGCACACTCCTATGAGAAAGATGTGGATCATTTTGGTTATATGCCAAAATATCCAGAAATTGGATTGTTGCAAGAGTAGGAGCCTATTCCAAGCTATTACACTGTCCATGAGTGGGCCCTATTCAAGCTTGACTTTTATTGTTGAGATGTTTCCAAGGCTCACAGAGTGGATCCAAGAGATAGGAGCTTCCGTGGACAATGCTAGTCAATCTTGTCAATGGGAGACCCTAGCATCATCATCCTACAACTCTTCCCCACTCCTCAAGTTGCACCATCTCGGGGAACCCATAGTTCCCTAGTTTCTCACCCACTGCTGCTATTGTGGAACCCATTTCTCCATCTCCTAGTCTTCCATCCCATCTCAGTAGCTCTTCCCTTTTTCTTTCCAAGTCCAAGTCCCCTCCATAAGAGACAAAAGCAATACCTTCCCCTCCACCACAAATAAATCAACAACTAGTGGAGACCCCACCCACCACTCCTCCCACTTTCTCGAATCCATGTCGGGAAGAGACTCAAAAATCCATTCAAGGGAGGAGTAAGAAAAGAGCCAAGAAAATAAGAAATGATTAGAGTCTTGGTGAGCTTTGCTCTTAAGTTTAGGATTGATAAAATCCCCTTGATGGAGAAACCCCTGAGGAGGCTGAGGTCAAGCCACAAGTGGTGTAAGCTTTGGTTGCAAAAAAACCAAAGCAAGAGTGAAAGAAGAAGAAGATTATCATAAATTAGTATGTTCTAAGTGTAGTGTCCATGATAGTGCCCTATTTCCGAAGGTTGTTAATTCATCACCAGCTACAAAACAAGTGAGGGAAGAAAAAACTTCTCCAAATCAAAAAGAGGAGGAATGTATTCCAGCCATGGAGGAAAACCATACAGTTTTAGAGGCTTGAGCATAAAGAAGGCCATGGAAGAACCTTCAGTTCTTCCTCCCACTTCATCCCCTTCGAGCTCTAATGTTGAAGAAGAGTTTTAGATTTCAAACTTCAAGTTTGAAGATGAGGGGAACCATGGTGAGAAAATTACAGATCTAGAGAACATCATGGAGGAGGTTGAACTAATGCAAAGGACAAGTGAGGAGGAAGACTATATATTTGATTTGGAGGATTGTTTCAATAGAGAGGAGCCATAGAGATTACCACCTTCGTTCCTCATCATTCATTCTATAACATCAAGAGTCTGTTGCCATGGAGGAGAGCATTCAAGGATAGCAATAACCTGCATCTCATGGCAGCCATCTGGAGCCAAGATCAGAGGATTTATATCTTCCAAACTTCACACCAGATAAGGAGGAGGAAGGAAATAGTGATGACACCATTTCCACACTGGTCATCAAGGCAGAGGATAAGTTGCTTGTAGAAGTAAAGCAAACAAAAAAATCAGCATGCCGAGCAACCTCTTTTTTTAGGAAGGTCCACAGAAGACTCCATTTTTGGAGTTGAATTTCAAAGCAATGGGCACATCCATGGATCAGACATGCCCAATCAAGTACTTGGCTTCATTGGAGCCAAGGGAGAAGCCAAAACTAGTCATGTCCATTTTAAGGCATGAGGATGATATACAAAGCACCAAAGGGTCACCATCAACACCTCCAGGAGTCCAATGTCAATCATCTTTAGGATGTATTTTCAATTGATGTTGATACTTTGGTTATTTTTGTGGAGGATCAGCCTCTTGTCATTTTTCACTCATAACAAAAACCATGATCAATGCCAAATCATATGCATGGTTTCCAATTTTGAGGAAGGGGAGCTACTTCTCCTACCAGTTGCAAGATTTGTTTGATTTCCCTTTGTCTCTGGTTAGCGTAGAGTAGGTAGGTTTTCTTTCAGTAGAAGAAATGCTTTTGCACACTCTACATATCCCACTTAGGTGTGTATGATTTTCTCCTTTGTACATAGTTTTTGTGTGGTGGTTTCTCTTGCACAATTCATCATGTTCGAGAGGGAAATGTTGTAATAAGGGGTTCAATGTTACAAGACACAATTGTTATCTCAATCAAATACAAATGGAAGAAACTAAATCAGATTGAGGGATAGTTTTCAATGTTTTCATCTCTTATATCTCCCTAGATCAGTCATAATTGAGCTCTTATGTCTCTTCTTACATCAAAAATTATCTGCAGGGGCATTTCTATTTTCAACATTTCGGCCAATGGCGATGAATTCATGAAGAAATGGATTTGGGGGAATTTTTAAAAGTAAATATTTCATCCCCAAAAAGATCGGTTGTAGGATTAGAGTTCTTCGTGCCTTTTCCTTGGTCAAATTTTCAGTTTTGGGGTAGTTTACAGGATTTATCCAAAGTCCCAAAATCAACTTTAGGAGCAGGCCAAGGAGGTTTCAACCTAGATGCTAAGTTCATATGAGTCTAGGGGACAATTTCAAAAGATCAATTTTTAAGGTTAGGCTTAACTCCATGCCCAATGGATACTTCAAGGCAACTGGTCACACATCTAGCAGGTAGATGTCCCCGAGAGGTCGTCATTGTTATACCAAATTCACCCCCTTGGGTTAATTTGGATAAATCATCATAAATGTACTTATCCATTCATATTCTTGGATGTGCAGATAACCGTCAAAGTTCAACCCCATTAGAAGAGAAAGGGAGCTCATGTTTTGGCTCAAAGCTAATTTGGTCTTTACTCGTGACAAATCTTATAGTTGGAAATCGAGCTTATTGGAAAATTGGTTGAGTCAAAGGATGGATGGCAGTGGTTGGCATTTCGATTGGATAGGTTGGGTGACCGGGTGGTTGGTAAGGTGAGAGGTTGGTTAGCAGGTTGGTTGGTCGGTTGGGTTAGATACGGATCGGATGGGAAAGCATCGTGGACAAATGAAGGAAGGATGGCTAGGTTGGTTAGTTGGGTTGGTTGGGTTGGGTTGGTCGGTTGAGATGGTCAGTTGGGTTGGTCGGGTCACTTGATTAGATGTGTAACAAAGTGTATGGTGACTCGGTTGGGTTGGACAAGTCACCAAGTTGGTCAGGGACCGGGTTGGTTGTCCCCGTTGTTCAGATACAAACATCGAGGTTAGATGGGTCACCAAGTTGGATGGGTATAAAGATTGGCCGAGTAGCTCATTATACAGACAGAAATAGATGGCGGTCGTCCAACCCCCTCGGGTTGGACGACCCATGATGTAGAGATGGTGACCAAGGTTGGTCGGTGACCACAATAATGTACGACCCACATAGTTGGACAATCAAGGTTAGGCGATGCATACTTAGACGGGTAATGAAGTTGGATGCTTGGGCGGTGTTACGGTGTGGTTGGATGGGTCACATGGTTGGGAAGCTCATGAGTCCTAGGAAAGGTGCATGTAGGTGAGCGAATGACAACCCAACAACTATATTTAATGTGGTATGGAAGCCCATGTTTTTCTGACAAAAGTACCCTTGGGAAGTGAAATTGTATGGGTGCCCATACCTCTTTAATGAGGGTGGGTGAAAAATGGCTATATAATGCAATCGAACCCCTCATTTTTAGGAGACATTCTAGGAGCTGGGGAAACTCTTACAAAATTTTCCCTCAACTCCATTTGAGTTGTGAGCCTTCTCTTGGGCCTAACAATGTAATTATGCCTTTGTGCATCAAATGTAATGGTCTATGCATACTTTGAAGCAATAAAAATTGTGTTTTGTGGTGTTTCTTCAACCCTAGCTCATTTTTATTGTATTTTCTTGCCTCTCCATTATTATTGTTGTATTTTGTGCATGTTCTTTCACTTGCAGGTTTATGATGTTGTGTTCTATGGAGTTTTGATGGCGGATTAGGATCTAGGTTTGTGTCACATTTGTCTGACCTCCCTCGCCCCCTTTTTCCTTGTTTCATCCTCCCTCAACAGAGCATATCACCCCTTTTCTTGATGGAATCACCCGGTTAGTGTAGGATTTCCCATTTCATGCACTTTCTCTATTTTTGTCTCCTTGGCATTGTTAGGATAGGTGTAGTTAGGTTTATTTTTTGCATTAGGATTAGTTTAGCATTAGGATTAGGTAGAGGAAGTCGGATTTCTCCGGAGGTCCATCTCAGTTTCGCAAGTCCCAAAACTTGAGAGATGGACCCATGTTATGCAAATTACACCAAATGCCCCATTCAAAATCTGGTGATTCAGGGGTGCTGTAATTTTGCATTAACAAAAGAAGTGTGTTATTCCAACTAGGTCTTCAATGCCCAGAAATTTAGTCTTGAAGAACGACCAAATTCACATGGTAAAAATCATTATCATGACTCAAGCCATATATCAATGGAAATTTCTCTGACTGTAATTTATATACAAACTTATTTCAAACTCCAAATCATATTGAAATACCTTTAAACAATCGAATCTCGAAACTTCTCTAAAATGTCTTCAAGACCCCAAAAATAGGTCTTCAAAATAGAGTTAGTTCATACCTCACAACACCACACCACACCAAGACACAAAACACATATCAATGGAAATATCATGAACTCGAGTATCTTATGCAAATAATTAGAATCTTTAAATCATGGTTTAATGCATCCAAACAGATCAATCTGCAAAACCACTTATTCAAAGCTCAAAGGGCTCAAGAACCGGTCTTGAGGAATCAATGCTCAATATCCTTGAAAACCTATTCCAAGTATCGAGAACCACATGTAACACATCAATTAAACTTTCTACAACATGTACAAACACTAAGAATCATAGCTCATGTGGAGGAATTCACTCTAGCACAAATGTTTTAGTCACCTACTTGATCAAACCAACTAGGGCTTTCTAGGCCATTAGGTCTTCAATCTGGAAAAATATTCACCATATCAAACTAGTCACTTGATCACATCATATCAGGTGCCTAATAACTTTCCATGACAAAAATCCATTTCTATAAGATATAATTTCATCAAACTCAACTCAAACTACAAGACTAACATTTTAGGCCTTAAGGCCAAAATCAGTAGGGTCACTTTGAGGACCTGTATCTTAAAATTTACTCATTTTACCTCGCCTAAAAATTTTCATGATCATTTATATAACCTACCAATTATTCTATATAAAGTTGGTTTTAAACCTGGAACTTCCATCTCAACCCTGAAACTACACATCTCCACAAAACTAGGATTTCTCTCTCTTCCTAAAATAGATGGAACACCAAACCACTACCAAAATGAACTTGGAGGAATTATATACAAGAACAAATAATCATTTTTACTTTTCAACGTCATTTGAGGACCATACCATGTAATTCTTCCAAGTCGCTTTGTTGCTAGGATTTTGGGAGGGTTTTAAACCACTTTGACTTCTTAACGATTTTTCATAAAAACCTCGACAACCAAATCACCTCATTATTTTTAATAAAGAATAGTAGCTCAATGAAAATTACAACCCCAAAACATGTGGGTACCATGTAAATTTTGTATGAGTTGGTATGCAAAACAAGTTACCAATTCGAGATTGATTTTGCTCCTTCTTAAATTGGTTTTACAAAAAATCATCATAACTTGAATTTCCTTCAACATTTTGACTAGAAAATTGTCATGGAGCATCATGAAAACATTCTATATCATACCAAACTAGCCTTTTTATACAAATATTCTGAAAACTCTCTAGCCATAGCGACTTACTTGTGTTATTTTGGCTTGTCTTCACCTTTTTACTTCCCAAGGACTATGAAATATCATCAAACCACTAATAAATGACCTAAAATTCATCATACATGTCATATAGAACATCACCATGATCCTACCATGATTGACCATGACTTCCTTTCTCCAAAACACATAACTCCAACTCATTCTACTTGTGTTAGGACTAGGACTAAGCTTAGAATGACCTAACTCAACCATCAAAACTCATGAACTGACCATGATGACCTTATATAGACACATATACACCTCTTACACACCTCTTGTACCATCTATGACCTCATTAATACATTCAACCATCTTTGGAACTCGCATACCATGACCATACCTACTAGACCAAGCTATAAAACGCCATAGCAACTCACCAAACTTAGACACTTCCAATCAAACTTCATGTTTGACTATGAATGACACCTCATGGAGACTCACATAAAATTTACATATCATTTTCCATTAATCTAATTTTACATCAACAACAACTAGACACAATGGGCAACAATCTCTCCCTTTTTCATTGATGACAACCACCTTCAGAAACATTGATGGAAACCAACAAGACCAAACACCTACATGACCTCATTTTCATGTTTATGATGCTTCTCTCCCCTTTGACATATATGAAAAATGCTACAATGATTACTCAACATGGAAAAATGACAACATAAGATAAGACACGATGAAAACAATGACTTAGATACTTCACTAGCTCCCCCTTGGACCGAACTTTCTCTTTTTGTCTTCAAAAATAGTAATAAATGATCCATGGACAAAATATAAGCATCCTCAAAGATCCCCCGAGATTATATTTACTTCTCTTTGTCTTCATCTTTGTTATACATCATTTTCTAGACATGTTTAATGCTCAAAGCCCAATTTTTTCCTCCAAACACTAACAAGATCATTTTTAGGACTAAAGTCCCTAAAGCACATTTTCAGTCCAATAATATCAAATTTCTCCTTTCTCTAGAATCAATCACAACTCATGAAAGACTATTTTGTAACCCCCTGTAATTATACCACCAAATATTATCTATCAATGCAAAAATGAGGTTGTTTTCCTTCACCAAATGTCATGGGGATTTTCAACAAATAATACCATAGTCCTAAAACATCTTTTCAAAGTGTACACAACCTTCTTTGCATAAAAATACACTGTTATAGCTTTGACAATCTCCCCTGCATTCATACTTGTAATCAATCCAACACACAATAAAAGTCAAGCTAGCTCTTCTTGACACCTTATACAATTGATGAGGGAATAATATATTATATTTCTATTCCATAAGATATTCTTGCACATGTAGGTCATCATGACTATACCTTGTTAGCCATAATGTATTTCATCATAAGAGATAAAATCTTCATATGCCTTTAACAAGCCTTGATCTTTGCAAAATATGCCCTTTATGACACCAATGAAGGTCAATAATATCTTTTCTTGACTCATGCAAATAATCATCATATCATTGTTTGACAACCGAGAGCACACTTTTCACTCTTCATTTGTTCTAACAGAGCTTGAATGATCTCATGTAGTATTCAAATAAAATCCATCATACATGATTACATTATATACATTTCATCATATGAAGTAACTCTTCATACAAACTGAATAACCTTTTATGACATACCTCATATCTTGAAGACAAAACCACACCATTACAAATCTAAGGATTTTTCCACCTCTCATACAAATCTTGGTACTTTGCCTCCTAAATCTGGTCTTGATCTATGTCATACCTCTTGTCTTTCAAAATCTGACTTGATTTCACTAGAGATACACACTGCCAAGAACCTTGAACATAGCTCTTTCATTCTTCTTAACCATCTAATCTCTGCGCAGTATTGAAACAACTATGAGTTTCTAACAAACCATGCAATCGTAGACAATCTTCTTCTTACTTAAAAAATTCAACACTCTATCATATTATTATATGAGCAACAAGTCTTAATGCCACAACATGCATAGGTAAATCAAAATACTCTACCCAGTTCCTTCTTGACAGCAAGAAACCATCACAAAATTTACAAAAACTTTAAACTTCCGAGACTCAACATATGGGATTGGATAAGATATATACATACTTGGAATTTCGATACATATGATGGCTTGATCATCAAAATAGATTGACTATCTTCTTTATGAATTTATAAATGGAAAACTCAACCATTTATTACCATATGGACCTTCAATGACCTCAACAACCATTCATAGCATCTTGATATCCCCGTCATCACCTTTAGATTAGGTTAACAAACATGGAATTCCCTATTAATAGTGAGTTATACCCTCATTCTAAAATACCTCCAAACACTACTACAAGACCTTATACTTCATTTATGAGCTTTTGCATTGAATTCCATATTGTTAAGACTTGTAGACCTCTATAAAAAGACTTATTCCAACCGGAGCATATGTCATCCTTACAACTTCCATGCACCATTAGAATCTCGCAATACAAACCATTACCACCCCTAGGATGGTTCACAATTTCATGACTTAATACTAATCTTATTGAGATTATTTTTCAACACATTTTCCATACTTAAGAATGATTGAGACTTTAAGAACTCATATTAATCATCTCAAGCGTTGTATATCTCCAATATCATACGAAAAACAACATTACATTTTTCAAGAAAAACTTTTAATTCTTCAATAAAAATAGAGACATTATGCCTCATACCTTCTTGAATGGGCTTCTTCTTAGATCAAAATTGCTAAACATACCATCTTTTTCATCAATTAATCAACCACTTATCATTGAATATAGGTCATCAAAATACTCCTCATACCTCAACAACCATTTTCTCCTCACAAGATTTCATAGATGATGTTATACCTTTCATGATATCAGTCTTCATACAACCATCAAGGCCTCGCTTTTTAGACTTTCAAGAGAAAAACATAGTGAAACAAACTTCACATAGCAGATCATCATGATACATACTTCAACCTATTGACCATATTCACCCAAAAAAATCATGACACATGAAAAATACTTCTTGGATGCACAAGACCTCAAGACACTTTTCACACTTCATTGACTTCAACCACTGTGTACAAATTTCAGGAAGACCAGTAACAATTTGAACAAAGTTTCTACCAAATTATTGATAATGATTGTACCTTCATGCTCCACCTGGAATGCATTCCACCTCTAATTGAATTTATATTTCATGTTTGGAGCAAATACTCAATAGAATTCAAGATACTTTGACCATATGCAATTGAAACACACACACACACACACAGTCATATTGATTCATATGATACTAAACTTTTCTTTTAACCTTGAAATACCAACCCAGAGCCCATGAAACATTATACCAAGCGTTCAAATTTAGTATAGGAGCATATTTGTCATGACTAAATCATACTAACCTCTATGAGTATAAAATACAGACCTTATGACTTGGAAAAATGCTAGACAAGATTTATGATGTATACTTACATTTTTCATTGCTTAGGTAACCAATTAGACTCTTCACAAGTTGATAAGACTCTTCAAACACCTTTTACCGAGACCTTGCATATATCAAATAAAATAATTAATGAATGAACACATACCTTGACTTAATAACACACCTTAAGAATGACAAAGGATAAAGCAAGATAGGCATAACCAACTTAGGGACCTCCAAGAGTAGAATCTTCACACAATCAAGTATGTTTCTTCTCATGATGGGATAAGCTCAAAGATCTTGACATCTTGATCCAACAATATAAGAATATACAGACACATCAAAAATCCAATCATCTCATACAGACCTTGTAGACCTTCGTACTTGTATTACCTTCTTCATGTCATTTTCATACCTCAAAAGTTTATCATGAGCTCGTATAGGATTTGTATACAAACTTGACAACCTACTATATTATCTTATTGTCTCTTAGACCATGATAATGTCCTAATCTGTCTTATAATGCATCACAAACCTGTAATATTTAAATTCTTCATGCTTGTCCAAGTCTTTTCAACTCTCAATTACTTCTCTTGATGCTTACAAACTTCATGCTACCTTTACAAATTTGTCTTAGCTCCTTCTTTCACTTATCTATTCGCTTATGATTTATTTGTTTGAATGAAAAAGGAATATTCGTTAAGAAACTCATACCTTGCTTGTTGACATGATGTACCTTGATACTTTCTTGAGTAATTCAATCCTTTCTTGGCATGTAACCAATTGTAATGATTTTCAAGTTCTAAATATATCCTTATACTCAAGAATTATCACCTTTTGACATATCAACTTATCATGTCTTAGTCATACTAATTTATTTCTCAACTTCATGATTTTCTTTATAGCTTATGTCCGTGGTTAGAGTTTCATGACTCACATCATCTCCTCGTGGGATCAATCATATCCATGACAACCTCAAACGTTACTTTTTGGTCATTATCATCTTCATATTATTTTTGAGACCAAAAACATCAGTAACACCTTCAATATCAACACTTAGGTCATCTTCATCATCACCTTTACGACAACCTCGCTTCAAAATCAACACAAAGATCTACTTTGACACCTTCAATAGTCTTCTCATTGACTAGATTAGAAACAGCTTGATGTACACACCAACAAAATTCTTACAAATGTCAAATCCTAAGGGTTTCAATCATGCTATCATTCTAACAAGAGGATTAACTTCAACTTGAGCCTGATTATCTGCCATACCTATGCTTTAAGAGGATCTCGTTCAATTTTTCAAGCTAACTTCACAAGGACCAGCTCTGATACCATTTTTTGGAAGTAAAATGGAGTAAGAGGGGGTTGAATCATTTCTAAAAAATTTCATTTCATTTTCCATTACATACATTCATCATTCAAACCATTCATTCAATCAACCATGAACCATGTGATCTTATTATGTGTGTATTAGACATTCAAAAGTGCATATAATAAGAGAGAACACATAGACACCAGATGTAAGTGGGAAACCCTCAAGGGAATAAAACACACTAAAACCTTAGCTTATATTACAAAAATTAAGGACTTGTAATAATATTACACATCTTACAAGAATTATTTAGTGAAACACCCACTTCACAAGAATCACCACCCCTAAACCTTTGTTGATATGACTCAAAACAAAGGACTCCTATGAATATTACACATCATAATATATTTTTAAAATGAATGGCCACACATGACATTCTGATTCCATAATTGATTGTGATCCAAGTTCAACTCACACAACCTTCAAACCCTCTCAAAACAAGATCTTCTTTAACTCACTCAAATATGTCCTCTCATGGGCTGATTAGGTCATTTTACATTCCATAATTGATCCTTAATCTTCTTCAGGTATTCAACACACTTATAAGATCTTTCCATAACCCCAAAACACTTTTCTTCAACCTCCTATAGGCCATTCTTATCCTCTATTTCTCAACAACTCACAAATGACTCATTCAACTTTCTTATATACACAACACAAGTTCATAACACCCTAGGTCAGGTCGGTCATCTCAACTCAAAAAATAATAATAACATCATATAAATCAACTCAAATGACCCAAGTATGTGGTAGGGGTCACAACAACAACATGAACAAGCTCCAAGAGACACCAACAAGCTTAAAATACACTCTCCAAGCTCTAAGCGAATCCAAAATAATCTTCAAACGGAAAAGCAATATTTTTTATGTCTCCAAAAACTCCACACAAGTCAGCCACAAGTTATTAGAATCACCAAAAATCACAAAAGGCAATGAAACATTCATTTCTACCATGAAACACTCCAAGAAGCATGTTATTCCAACTAGGTCTTCAATGCCCATAAATTCAGTCTTGAAAAGCAAACAACATCATGTAGAAAAACTAATCATCATGACTCAAGTCATATATAAATGGAAAGGTATATGAGTCTAATTTATAGAAAAACTTACTTTAAGCCCTAACCCATAGTGGAAGACCTCCAAACAACTCAATCTCTGAAATTGCTTCAAACTGACTTCAAGAACCCAAAACTAGGTCTTCAAAATAGAGCTAGTTCATACCTCAAAACACCTCACCAAAAACAAAAAACATATCACTGGAATTGCATTTGATTATAATCTTCAAATCATGGTTAAGGCATCCAAACGGATCAATCTCCAGAACTACTCATTTAGGCTCTAAGGGCTCAAGAAACAATCTTGAGGTATCAATGCTCAATCTCCTTCAAAACCTCTTCCAATCTCAACCACCACATGTAACACATAAAGGAAACTTTTTCCAACATGTAAAAGCACTAGAAATCATAGCTCATGTGGAGGAATTCACTCTAGCACACATTTTTCAGTCACTTACTTAAGCAAGCCAACTAGGGATTTCTAGGCCATTAGGTATTCAAATGAAAAATATTTAGCATATCAAACCAATCACTTCATCACATCAAATCAGGTGCCTAAAAATTTTCCATGACCAAAAACCACTTCTACAAGATACAATTTCATCAAACTCAACGCAAACCACAAGACTAACATTTTAGCCTTTAAGTCCAAAATTGGTAGTGTCATTTTGAGGACATGTATATTAAAATTTCCTCACTCTACCTACCTAAACATTTTCATGATCATTTAGAGAACCTCCAAATTATTTTGGAACAATTTGGTTTTCAACCCGGAACTTCAATCTCAACCCCGAAACTACAAATCTCCACAAATATTAGCTTTTTCACTCTCTTCCCAAAACAGCTGGAACACCAAACCACCAAAAAAATGAACCTAGAGAAATTATCCACAATCCCAAATCATCACTTTGTATTTCCAACATAATTTTAGGACCATACCATGCAATTCTTCCAAGCACTCTATTGTTAGGGTTTTTGGGTGGGTTTAAACCACTTTGACTTCTTAACAATTGTTCATAAAAACATGATAACCAAATCACCTTGTTATTTTTTATAAACACTCTTATCTCAATATTAAATCAACCCCCAAAACCTCTATGTCACATGCAAATTGTGTATGAGTGTGTGAGCAAATAAAGTTACCAATTCAAGCTAGATTTTGCTCCTTCTTAACTCGAATTTTACCAAAAACATCATAACTTGACTTTCCTTCAACATTTTGACCTAAAATTGTCATGAAGCATCATGACAACATCCTATATCATATAAAACTCACCTTATTGCACAAATATTCCTAAAACTCTCCAACCATAATGACTTACATGTGTTATCATGCCTTGTCTTCACCTTCTTTCTTCCCAAGGACCATGAAACATCATCAAACCACTCGAAATGACTTGAATCTCATCATATATGTCATATAAACCATCCCATTCTACTACCATGCTTTACCATTACTTCCTTTCTCCAAAACTCATACTTCCAACTTATTTTTCTTTTCTAGGACAATGACTAAGCCTAGAATGACCTAACTCAACCATGACAACTAATGAAATGACCATTATTACCTCATCCGTAAATATAAACACCTATTACACACTTTTTTTACCATTTATGACCTCATGAATACCTTCAAAAAACTTTGGAACTCGCATACCATGACCATGCCTACTAGACCATGCTCCGAACACCATAGTAACTCACCAAAATTAGACATTGCCAATCAACCTTCATGTTTGAATATGAATAACACTTCATGGAGACTCACACGATACCTTCACATCCTTTGACATCAATGGAATTTGAAAACAACTAGACACAATGGCCAACAATGAATTCAATTTGGGTTTACAATCTTTACAAATGGATCTCGAGTGAGTCGTGAAAATTCCCCTTGGAATTTTAGGCATAGTCGTAGTCAAAGTGTCCAAGGGTTTTTACTGATTTATTTTGGGTACTAATCTCACATCCACCAAAGGAGAAGTGCGTGGAGTAATTATATGAAAAATATTTACATGTTGAATTGGAGAAATTGAAAGGGATCTGTGAGACGTTGACTTACTTTTGGGGTAAAATGTTGAATGTTAGATCAGTGACCAAAGAGAGAGAAAAATTAGGTCAAGTGGATTTTAGGTTGAAGTTCTTGGATCATGATAATTTTAATGTTCGGTGAGACTATGGTATGATAATTTTTTAAAACTTACATTAGGGCTTCAAAATAATTTTTGGCCCATAGTCACCAAATTAAATCATGTGGATTCATATCCCTTGGTGGATTATAGAGTTGGATGAAATTTAGAAAAACCCTACAATCACATTTCACAGATGATTGATGCACCATCATTATGTGTTCCTATAATCTAAAACAAAATTCAATGTAATAAAATGAGTCCCTTCTAATGTGGAATACAAATTCATGGAATGTCGACAAGTGGCGACATTATGTGCTCACACATCTATAAGAAATTTAGAGAAAATGCATTAGAGCCCTAATAAGGTTATTATATAGATATTTGATGCATCCTATCATCTCAATACTACAACGTTTGAATTACTACAGAGTTTCATGAATCATATCGAGGCTAACTCCATAACATGTTGTCAAATTCACATCAGATATATAGTTAATGATGGCACGTGGTTGGTATGGTAAAGTTTAAATTTGGTGATAAAATGGTCACCATGCAAGCAAGTGAAGGTAGGTCCCAATTCTATTATGGGGTAAAATATGTCATCACCTTAAACTCCCACATCTTGTGGATAACATAGATAATCTAAGGTGAGTAGAAGGTAGGCTAGAGATAATAATGAATGCAATATTTCTATAGAAACAACATTCATGCTTTATTTCTTTCTTGATGTTTTTAGTAACTCCTCTATTACTTCTTTCATTATTTTTATTTCAATTGAACTAAGTTGTTTTAGTGAACTAAGTTAAACCGAGACTACGCTAGTTTATCATAACTCTTGTAGTTAATCAAATTTTTATAGATAAAAGTATGTTAGTAATCTTCAAAATTAATAAATCAAATGACTACAATTTTATTAAATTTTAAGATTCACAAGGAATTTTTCCTCACACTCTCTACCTCATTTATTGTAGTTAAAGTGCATGCTAGAATGTTTTGGATGATTGTAAAACCACAATAGATTCCATGAGAGATCATTCATAATGAATCATTTTAGTAGAGTGTGGAAATCCTCATTTTTCCTTCCCTCTTTTCCTTTTTTATTTTATTTTGATGTTGTTATTTTTAGGTTTCTTGAGATTAATTGAAAATTCAAACAAGTTAATTGAGATGATGCAGCCATATTAATTATCTAGGTAAATGCATATTTTTATTTTTATCATGGTAACATTTACATCACTTTGTAGAGTCTATTTTCAGCAAACTACGTGGGAGAGTCAAATACTACAACTTGTTCCTTAGTTACCCCAAACACTCTCCAAGATAATTATGTATAATATTTTCAAGTAAACGAATCAATATCTCTAATGGTGTGTGTATATACATTCATTCTTATAAGTATAAAACATCATGTATACTTTCACATGTGACTTATATTACCACACGATTAAATATTTTGTACATGTATAATTATGTGTGACTTGTCAACATGTATATGTATAGAAGCACAAATGAGGTTATTTATAACTAAAATTATTTGATAAGTGCATAAAATTAAATTTATTAATCACAACAAATTAATGAATTATTGCATACATGTGTCGAATAGGATTCATAGCCTTAACATTTAGTTTCATCGGTTTCATTATAAGTGATGTGATGTAACTTCACCCATTTATGGTGACTCATGAATATGTAAAGATATATCTTTGTTTTGTTGGTGAAAGAATTTGTTACAGACAGATAAGGGGTTCTCACCAACAATCATGGGGCTAGGCCCATCCTTCTTGGGTATGGGGAGGCTACCATTTCTTAAATGCAAGGAATAAATAAAACTATGCGGTGGCCATTAGGTCGGGATCACACATGAATACTCCACTAAACCTATGGAAAAGTGCATGTAGAGTGTCCAAGGGAATAATTTGCTTGGGAATAGGTAAAGGGAAGTAGGGAAATAGATAAGGGGGTTAATATTGTGAGTAGGCACTTATAGATTCTCACCAACATTAATCAGAGTAGGTCCACATTCAAAGGAAGAAATCAACCATGTAAGAAATATCAAGAAAAATAAATCGAGACACAAAGTTATGGGAATTCATTAATCATAGACACAAAGTTCCTTCTTATTTGTACAACATTACAATTCTTACAAAGTTGGAAAGTAGAGAGAGTAGAAGAACATAGGAAAGGAGATAGAAGAATATAGCTTATTGCTTGCAGTAGTAGTGAAATAAATGACAATAACTAAAAACAACCAAAAATGCTAACCCCTTGGAATAGAGAGGTATTCTGAATTTATAGCTTACAAAAAGTCTCTTCATCTCCCCCATGTGACTTATAACCTCACCACACCTTGTGACCTTTCACATTCAAGAGGAATAAAATTAAGTCCTTTTCTTATTTTTGAAAGGGTACTTTTACAATATAAAATAAGGCCACTTAAGTGAATAAGATGAAAGAGTGAAAAATTACATTCCCAATGAAGGAATAGAATGTTAGAGAGAGAGGGGGAGGAGAGATAATAAGAGAGAGAAGTGATGATCTAGAGATGGGGAAGGTTTCGTTGACAAAGATCTTGCTTGATGATATTGAGAGAATTACTCTGAGAATTAAGTTCTTTTCCTTTGACCTCTTGTTGAATTGAGACATTATGATTCAAACCTCCTCCTTTTTGAGATGTGCACACACTCCAAACCATTGAATAATTTTTTCAAAAACACTACTAAGAGACTTGCATTGTGTGGACCTAAGATGAGTTCCCAAACCACTTATACATGATGACCCTTTTCTGTGACTAATAGGATGGATTGAACCATCCACTCTCTTGCAAAAGTGACCCTTCCAATTTTAAGAAACCAATGAGAACTTCTTCCCCTTTGCATCTTCTCTCAACATCCTTGTTTTCAATTCCATACTTGTTACATCACTATCACTCTTATTAGGATACTCAATGTTTAAAGTTAAAATTAGCTCCAAACTTGAGTGTTTGAGATCCATTGTGAAAAAATCCAGTGAGATGAATGGCATATGATTGAGTGTGCAAATACATTCTATTTGTAGTAAGTCCAATTCTAGAGTCTATTATTAGTAAGTGTCTCAATTTAGCATTTTTAAGTGTTCTTGATATGCTAAGAGTAATGGCAACTCATAAAATGAACTATTATAGTACTTACTATCTATAGACTGTGAAGCTTGGTAAAATGTACTATTTTTACTAGTGGGTCTTCTGAGTGTGGGATTGATACAAGAGTGGTCTCAAAAGTTTCTATAGTTTACAAGGATGTTCTAATATGAATTTTAGATGATTAATGGGAAAATGTGAAATTCATCGAAGAGGGAAGAATACTATAATAAAAATCAGTCCTCCATATATCCAAAACTATTCCACATCATCATGCAAGAAATGTCTCGAATAAAATTTGATTTTATGAAGAATATTTTCTCTAAATTTTAGGCAATTTGGCTTATTGGATCATCGGGAAAATGTAAATTTCATCGAGGAGGGAAGAATATGGAGAGAAAACTCAATTATCCATATCCCTAAAAATAATCCACTTCATCATGTTATAACTGGATCAGATCAAATCTAATTTTATGATGATCATATGCTTCAAAATTTAGGAAATTTGGCTTCATGGGAAGTCACTAGGCAAATGAAAATACATTTTTAACTACTTTGGGAAAAAATGGAGTCCATGGCTGGAAAATCTAGTCATTAATAAAATTTAAATGTTGTAATCTCACACCATGAATCATATATCATCATGAAAATGTTTTCAAGAGGATTTGATGGTTAAAATTTGAAGTGATTTGGTCCATAAGATCATGAGATATGTGCAAAAACAGTTATTCAAGCATGCGAGGTCTCAAGCACATTCTAAAAGCATATCAAAGCATGGGAGAGATCTTTGGGACAGGAAAATGCATTTGAAATTCAAAAAATAGTTAAGTTTTGGAAATTAATCCTTTTCATCTCATTTTCACACCTTAACTCTTGTTTAACTTTTTTGAGCTCAATCATGGTCAAACAGGGGTTGAAGTGGATTTGTACCCTAAAAATAGGAGAAAATTTGGGAAAAAGGGACAAGAGGTACATATTAATGTGATATGAATCAGATCATGACAAGTGTCAGCATGGGTTTTCATGAGAGTGAGATGCAAGGGGTATAAAACTAGCTCTCGAGGCACAACAATGGTTTTGCATGTTTCTAGGTGCTAATTGAAAGGGGGACCAATTTTTATCCCTCGTGTCCCCTTCACCTTGGGAAAATCAAATGGACAGAAAGAGATCGAAAATGTGCCATGGGTGCATGCATCATGAGGAGGGGGACAAATTTGAATAGATCTTGAGTTTTCACTTTTTCCACTCTCTAACACTTCAAGTTGCAACTTAAGTGATGAAACAAATCCTATGGAAGGGGGATCACACTATTTTTTCTTCTCATGTCCCCTTTCACCTTAAGGAAAAAAATTTAAGGGACTAAAAACCTCCAAAAATATGCTCAAGTTTGTTTGTTTGTTGATGTCATCATCCCAATGCAAAACTAGAACACCAGAAGTACTTTTTCTTCCCTAGAGCATGACATGGAGTTTAGGAGGAAAAAATATATAATTTTGACTCCAAAACACCTTCTTTAAAGATATAAATCTTCCTACAATTTGATTTCTAGTGCATGTTACTCTTTTGGCTCAAAGGTGAAGTTGTAGTGTCTTGGATCCTCACAGAGGATTTTAAAGTCTTGAACCAAAAATGATGTGTTTATCATGTGGAGAATTTTAAAATATTTACATTGTCTATTTTTATCTCCCAAACTCCTCGAAAACTCCCACAATCTTTAACAAGGTGACTTTCTTTGTTTGAGCCTTCATTCCCTATACCCAAAATGACCGGTTTTACTTGAACTTTTCCCAACATTATTTACCTCCACATATTTTCCCTAAAATTCCTTGATCACTTCATTTCTCTCCTACACAAATCCTAAAGGATTTGATCCTTTCCAATCAACTTCCATAGGATGTCCTCATATTGCAATATGGCTAAAAATAGTCAATTTAGTGCTTCAGAGAGCACTATTCCACCTCAGAGCTTAGTCTCACTGTGAAATAAACTTGGATCAATTCCCCTACACATGAAACACACTTGAAAAACATGTTAGCACATTCCTCTTAGCCATAATGAGGATGGAACATACCCATAGGGGTTGTGAGGTGATGGGCTATCTAGAGGAAGGGTTCATAATGACTAGGAAGATGTTTTCAAATGGTGGGCTTAGTTGTCATGACCAAAATTTTCAATTTTTCATGTTAGACATTTAGCATGACAAAAATTGGATCTAACTTGGGGACATTAGACCATAAGGGGTAATAAATAACCTTAGGTATCATCGATGGGGAGTAAACTATTACCTTACTCCATTGGGCTATAGATTCATCACACTAAACAACTAAAAAAACTACCAACACAACTACCAACAAACAAGAGAAAAACAACATAAACACAAAACAAAAAAGGAAACACAAAATGGAAAGGGAAACCATGACACAAAAATCCTAAATCACCTATATTACATGTAAGAGACAACTCACTTTCATTGTAGCATTGATTCTTCTCTAAATGTTTACCCGTGCGCGATTAGCACCAAATGCCTTTTCTATCCAAACCTATTGATTTTTTCAAGGAATTATGACCCATTTCTTAATTTCTTGTGAAAATTTTCATGAATATTCTCACATGGGGGTCCACTCAAATAGATCATTTCCTTTTTGTATCTGACATTTTGTTTCTAATTACCAACCCATTATCAAATTTAATTATGCTATTCAATTTCTCATTTTTCATTTTCTAGCTGCTACAAGAATGATTCTTCATCATATCAAGCTCACCATTTTCACAACAAGGCTTATGATATTTGATGGGAATTTTCCTTCATTTTTTATATTCTTCATGGTCATAGTCTTTATGGGATGGTTTCGGTAGATATTTTGATATTTTGAACCTCATCACAAGCTTCTTAGTACTCCATGTTTCTCAATTTCTCTAAACAATTATCCTTCACACACATTGGCTCACCTTTGACCCACTTCTCACTATGGTGGTGTGATGTGCACATAGTGTCTTCATCCTCATGAAAGGATAATGAGCAAAAGGTTGGGCATGAAATATGGAAATCATCATTTTCCCATCTTGACCATTTTGAGCTTCGAAATTCATCTCCATGGAGACATCTTATTCTTGAGTAGAGTTAACATCGTGAGATTCAAACAAGATTATAATTTATTCATTCCTTCTTTAAAAATTCATCCTTTCCAAATGGGAAGGAGAAATATTTCATATTCACAATCATACTCATGAAACAAATATTCATGCTGGATTTTGAGAACATGATTGGAAACTTGGGACTCACCTACCAAGAAGTTATTTGATATCCCTTTTTCTTCATGATTGCACCATTCATCACATCGGGATTGTTTTATTGTAAGTCAATATTTCCATGACCTTCATCATCACCAAGAAGAGATCCCGTATCCATATCCAATGAGAAGTATAAAATATCAAATTTTGGTTCTATCAGATCATCAAGATGTTTCTTGACCAATTCCACTACACCTGGGTACTCCTCCATCAATATGGGTAGTTTAGCATCTTCCTCAAAGTTATAAAAAATATGGGAAGTTTAGCATCTTACTTTGAATCTTTATATAAAATCTTTTCCCTTGGGTCATTTAGTTTTTGAACCGTGTATTTCATTTTCCTTATAGAAGGAGCTTCTTCATCTTACCATTGAATGGGTATGGTGGCATATGACCAATCCATATGTATATATCCACCAACATCTTGATAAAAACTCCAGCTCAACAACATACCATACAAAGATGACATGTCTACCATAAGTATTTTCATCATGATTTTCTTTTCAAGAAAATCCACAAATGCTACTTGAGCATCCTTGACTTGGCCAATGAGAGGTACTTATTTGGTTTCCATGGAGTAATAATTGTCTAGTAAGGATGAGAGAGAGGCCAAGAGCCTTGGAAATTTTGTGGGCATGACATGACATTTCAAAGGCATCAAAGTCAATAATTAATTATTCAATTTATACCCATTGATCAAACAAGGCAAGATAGAAAGGTTCTACTTTCCAAAAGTGGAGGATGTTGAGGCAAGAAGGTTTTGAGGAGTGGTACTAAGAACATGGGAAGTGGTTCTTTGGTAATGGAATTTTTGGAACATGAATTTGAACTACTTCCTTTGATAAACTAGAAAAGTTTATCAAATTTCTTGGGATGGGTTCTTAAGTATTCTAATTTAGAAATTTGATTTTGGCTTTCTTGACATGGTCAATGATGTCAAAAGGGTGAAGAAGTGGATGACACATAAGGAGTTATGGAAGCCTTTACATGAGTAGGATTTACATTCTTAGGATCAACAAAAACAAAAACTAATTTAACAAGAGGAGATGAAAGAGACTTACTCAAAGAGGTAGATGGAGTCTTGACTAAGGTAGTCTTGGGATTCTTCTTGGCTGACCCCATGGAAGTGGGAAATGATGATCCTCCTTTTTTTTGTTATTTTTCTAGAGTCGCCATTTGAGGATTCAATGTTTTTTTCTTGGGCACCCAAAAAAATATGCCTCTTTCTTTGTTTGTGAGCAGTGAACATTGCACAAGAGTAACTATTCATATCAGCCATGGATTCTTCATGATCTTCATCAAGTGAGTATTCAAAATACCCAATATTTACATATCCATCTTCTTCTTTTCTTTCAATTTTTTGATTCAACAAATTCTCCTTCATCTTCACATGTTCCACATATTGCATTAATCGATGGAGCTTCCAAGGCAAGCCTTCAGGTGCTCCAATAATTTGATTCCTATTTTTATTTTGATATGAGGCATGTTGAGAAATTTACTTCTTCAATGTAGTCAAATCATTGACCAATTTTTTAAAAATGGATCAACACTTTCATCTTTGGAAATTTGGACCTTACTCTTCTTTGAATAGTTCTTAACCTTTTGACATGATCAAGTCATCTTCCACTTCAATAGAAAGTTCTTGAGAATTATCCAAAGTGTTTTTTGAGATCGCCACATTATGAACCTAACTTCAAGAAATCTGAGCATTTATGAATAATATTTAATAATTATGTAATGAGATGAGCACTATAGGAATTTTTTAATCACCTTGTTATTTTTTTCCAAAAATTCTCTCATAGGATCTTGTAGTTCTTTCTTCATCTGAGATAATTGAGAAAGGAGGGCATGGGAATATTTCACAGTCTTGAATCTTACTTCAAACCTGGTTTTCATGTATTCCCAATAAGTAATGGAGATTAGTGGAAAGTATTAAAACCATTCTACATCAGCATCTTGAAATGATTCTATGAATATTTGAACGACCATCTTCATGTCTCACTCCAAGAACACCACATGTTATGATAAAAGATATGATACACTCATTTGGATGTTTCTTTCCATCTTTGTAGAACTTGGGAAAGTTCTTTATTGATCCTTTTGGTAATTCATGAAGTTGATGAGAAAGTGTCAACATATCTATGTGTTGTCCCTAAGGTACATGTTCAACCATTTCTAGAGGAAGAGTGTCCAATGGTTGAGGAGAGATTGGAGATTAAATTCGAGCCAAGATGTGAAGACTCAAGTTTTTGTCTTGGAATCTATATGGGAGAAAGTATGAAATCAACTTATTCCTATAACTCAAATGCGGGATTGTGAAATACTAGAGTTCCACTTTCTTTGTCTTCTCTAGTGAATCTCCCTTCTACCATTTTACTCAGATTTTTAGATAAGGATGTAATCATAAATAATGCAGATTTTCAATAGGACTTCAATAAGGTTCTCAAAAATTTAGATAGTATTTTTTGTTTTTCTTTAAAAAAATATTTTTATGGTTTATATATATATATATATATATATATATATATATATATATATATGATTTTTTTGGATTTTAGAGATCATTATAGGGTGTACAAGGAAAATAAATTCCTTAGTAGAGTTGAAAAATTTTTTGTGAATTAACTTATTCCAGGATAGATGAGGGGTTTTCACCAATGATCATGGGGCTAGGCCCCTCCTTCTTGGGTATGGGGAGGCTCCCATTTATTGAATTTAAGGAATAAATAAAATTGTGGGGAGATCATTAGGCTAGGATCACACATGAATACTCCACTAAACCTATGGAAAAGTGCTTGTACAATGTACAAGGGAGGAATAATTTTATTGGAAAGAGGTAAAGGGAAGTAGGGAAATAGAGAGGGGGTTAAGATTGTGAGTAGGAACTTGCATATTCTCACCAACATTAACCAAAGTAGGTCCACATTCAATAAGAAGAAATAAATTATGTAAGTAATAAAAATACTAATAAATGAGAGACACAAAGTTTTATGGATTCATTAATTAAGGACACAAATTTTCTTCTTGGTTTTACAAGATTACAATGCTTGCAAAGTTGGAAATTAGAGAGAGTAGAAGAACATAGGCAAGGAGATAGAATAATATAGCTTATTGCTTATAGTAGTAGTGAAACAAAGGCCAAAAATAACAACAACCAATTAATGCTAACCCCTTAGAATGGAGAGGCCATCCCAATTTATAGCTTATAAAAATTCTCTTCATATCCCCCATGTGACTTTTCACCTCACCACTTGTGACCTTTCACATTCACTAGGAATGAAATTAAGTCATTTTCTTAGTTTTGAAAGGAGAATTTTACAATGTAAGATAAGGTTACTTAACTGAATAAGAAGAAACAATGAAAAATTACAATCCCAATAAAGGAATAGAATTTTATAGAGAGAGAGGGAGGAGAGAGAAGTGGTGATATTGAGATGGGGAAGCTTTCATTGATGAAGAGGATGCTTTTGATGGATCTTGAGACATACCTATAAGAATGAAGTTATTTTCCTTTGACCTCTTTTGAATTGAAACAATGTGATTGAAACCTCCTCCTTCTTTGAGATGTGGACACACTCCATAGCATTAAATAAGTGTTTAAAAACATCACTATGACACTTACATTGTGTGGACTGAGATGAATTCTCGAATCACTTAAACATGATGACCCTTTTCTGTGACTATAGGATGGATTGAACCATCCAATATCTTGTGAAAGTGACCCTACCAACTCGAATAAACCAATGAGAATGTATTCCCCTCTGCATCTACTTGATGTTCAATCATCATCCTTATTTTCAAGTCTTGCAATTCTATACTTATTACATCGTTATCACTCTTATTATGATACTTAATGTTTTAAGTTTCAATTAGTGTTAGAATGAGATGTGAGTGATCTGAAAAGTTTCATTATTTTACAAGGAAGCTCTGCTCAAAATTTTAGATTATTCTCTCATCCAGATTAGGGGGAAAGTGAACTTCATTGAAGAGGGAAGAATAATGAGAGAAAATGCAGTCATCTATATCTCCAAAAATATTACACATCATCATGAAATTAATGGCTTTAATGAAATATGACTTTATGAGGATCATCTATTCCAAATTTTGCAATTTGGCTCGCCAAGTCACTGAGAAAATGCAAATACATTTTAACTCCTCTACGTAAAAATGGAGTCCATTGCTATAAAATTCAATCATTAATAAAATCTAATGTTTTAATATTATGCCATAAATCATATATCATCATGAAATCATTTTCAAGAGGATTTGATGGTTAAAATTTGAAGTGTTTTGTTCCACATGATCATGAGATATGTGCAAAAATCAATTTTTTCAAGCATGCAAGGTGTCAGTAAAATTCAAGCAACATATCAACATGGGAGAGAGATTTGGGAGGGGAAAAAATGTATGTAAAATTTTTAAAATGGTTAATTATTTGAAATGGATACGTTCCATCTCATTTTCACACCTTAATTATTTAACCTATTTGATCTCAATCATGGTTAGACGTCGGTTGAAGTTGAGTTGCACCATAAAAAATAGGGGAGAAGAGGGGAAAAGTGAAAAGAAGGAGACGTGGTTGCACTTTGACTCATTTCATGACAAGTTTCAACATGGGGTTTCATGAGAGTGAGATGAAGGGGGCTGAAAACTAGCTCTCGAGGCTCAATAATGACTTGTCATGTGTCTAGAGGCTAAATGAGAGTGGGGGAGAACATTATTTTATCCCTCATGTTCCCTTACACCTTGGTAAAAAAAGGGATAAAAATATCTCAAAAATGTGCCATGGGTGCATGCATCATGAGGACGGAGGCCAAATTTGAATAGATCTTGAGTTTACACATTTTCCAACTTCAAGTTACAAATTTTAAGAGACGAAACCAATATTATTGAAGGGGAGTGCAAACTTTTTTCCCTCATGTCCCCTCGCACCTTAGGAAAATTGAAAGGGAAGCAAAACCTTCAAAAGTGTGCTCAAGCTTGTTTGTATGGTGATTTTATCATTCGAATGGAAAATTAGAACATCACAAGTGTTTCTCCGCCCGAGAGCATGACATGGAGTTTAGGAGGAAAAAAATTATATGATTATGACTCCAAAACACCGGATGAGACTATCCAAACCAGTTTAAAGAGCCAATGATGCTTGAAATTTTATTTTGAGTTCATGTTACTCTTTTGGCTCAAAGGTGCGATTCATGAAGGTGTTTTGGACCATTGTGGAGGATTTTGAAGTTAGATAAAAATATTTGTGTCTATCTTGTGGATAATTCTAGAATCTTTCCATTTCCTAAATTTTTAGCTCCTAAATCCTCCCGAAACTCCCGAGAATCTTCAAAACAAGATGAATTTCTCCATTGGAGACTTCATT